>VWYE01013227.1:0-13174 GCA_013398995.1 Alaudala cheleensis | reverse complement strand
CCTTGTGCTCACCGTGTCCCCCGTGTCATCTGTGCCCCCTGTACCCCCTGGCCCCGCCATGTCCCCCGTGCCCCTCGTGTCCCCTGTGCTCTCCGTGTCTCCTATGCCCCCCGTGTCCCCCGTGTCCCCTGTGCCCTCCGTGTCCCCTATGCCCACTGTGTCCCCCGTGTCCCCCATGCCCCCCGTGTCCCGCGTGTCCCCCCGCACGGCGCAGGGGGGAGCGAGCTGCGAACAAACCCCTCGCCTTGAAATCCTCGCCTGGGTCTGGGCGAGGAGCTGGGAGAATTTCCCAGAGATGAAATGCGGGAGCAGCGTTCCCAGAACCAGGGGAGGGGCTGGCGAGGGAGGATTAGAGCCGCCTTGACAGTGCACCACTGCGACTGTCTCCCAGCCGGGCCCGTTACCTGCTGGGACACTCAATTTGCCATTGTTCCCGCGGTGTCACACTGTATTACCAGCATAATGCGGAATGTTTCCGCCGGCCAGCGTACCCACGGCACAGAGCACTGGCATTCCCCAGGAGCACCTCGTAGCAACGGGGCAATGTTCCCCTGTCCTGCCGTCACCCTCCAATCCCGCCAGCCCGGCTGGGAAATCCCTATTGATGGCGCTCCCCAGCCCCCCAGAATGGCTAAAGGGCGTGTGAATGCGGCAGCGATTTGAAACGACTGCGGCGCTGCGATGGTATCGCTCGCCCTGCCTCACAGTAGGGGAGGAAGCTTAGCTCTTTCTCATCGGTATAAGCTTATTTTTCTCTCTCCCTCTCTCCTTTCCCTCCCCCTCCCTTTAAGCTGCTGAGTTTATATCAAGCCGGCCCCTGATCCCACACACCCCTGTTTAGATGCAAATCACTGCGAGTGTCATGGCTGAGAAAAGCCCTGGGTTATCGTGGTGCGGGTCTGCCTTTTCACAGCTCGTGTCAGGGGCTTAGCCGAGCTCCCGGGGACCCCCGAAGGCAGCCCGGGCCCAGCTGCCTCCCCTGCAGCTGCCCCGGCCCGGGATGCGCTGCCCGGAGCATCCTCCCGGAGAATCGGTGGCGTCTCCTGGAGCAGGAGAGGAGCGAGGGCAGCCCGGGCTGAGGGGACAGAGGAGCACAGGGACCGGGGAAAGGTGTGAGCTTGCAAAGGCTCCTGCCAAGCTCCGGCAGATCCAGTCCTGGCTGCGGCTCCCAGACCCCTTCCCCAGCCCGGGGATGGCTCTGCAGGTGCCCGCGGTGCTTTTGCTGCCTCGGGCACTCACAAACAGCTCTGTCTGGGTGCAGCGTTAACCCGAATCATGGATTTCATCCCTAGCCCAGGGAATGGCGACTGCTTCCCCCCAGAGCAGTGTGGCTGCTGGCTCAGCCCTGGCTTTGGGCAGGACTTGGCTGGAAGAGCCATTGGCTTTAGATAAGAACTGACCTTATTTTACAAAGAAAAGGGAAAGGAGGGAGGGGAAAGCAGGTTTTTCTTCCCTCCTTATCCCAGACTGAACACCTGCAGTATAAATCATCTTGGGGAATCTGCTTGTAAGAACATGATCTTACCCCACATCCAGGGGCTGGATTTTTGGGTTTTTTGTTTGGTTTTTTTTTTTCATGGCCCAGGTTAGAAAAGAAGACATGGAAAAAAGAAAATGTAGAATCATAGAACTACAGAACAGTTTGGGTTGGGAGGGACCTTAAAACCCATCCAATCCCACCCTTCCACTATCCCAGGTGGCTCCAAGCCCTGTCCAGCCTGGCTTTGGACACTTCCAGGGATCCAGGGGCAGCCACAACTTCTCTGGGCACCCTGTGCCAGGGCCTGCCCACCCTCACAGGGAACAATTCCTGCCCAATATCCCATCTATCCCTGCCCTCTGGCTGTGGGAAGCCATTTCCCTTGTCCTTTCACTGATAGACTCTTGTTCCCAGTCCATCTCCAGCTCTCCTTTTATGCACTGGAAGGGGCTCTGAGCTCTCCCTGAAGCTTTGTCCTCTCCAGGTGAACACCCCCAGCTCTCCCAGCCTGTCCTTCCCTGCAGGAAGATCATCAGTGGCCTTTGGAAACCAAAGCCTGGGCAGCTGCAGCAGCCAAAACCTGAATCCGGGGTGGGGAATGAGGAGGAACCCGGGTGGGTGAGGGCAGAGCCCCTCCAGGGTTGATGTTCAGCAGCTCCCAAATGGGTTCAGTGCCCTGGGGGTTCCCTGAGCTGCCTTTGGGGTTCTTTGCCTTGCCCGGGGCTGCAGGAGGAGAGGTTGGAGCTGTGGGTGACCCTGGGGAGGGGAGTGACGTGGGGATGGGAGGGGAGGCTGTGGGAACACCTGGAGGCAGGAATCCCTCAGGTGTTTCAGGGAGGGCAGCCCTGTGCTCCCACACTGGCCCCAGTGCTCAAAGCCTGGAGGGGTCCCCAGGAGGAGCAGCCCAGGAAGGCTCAGACACAGCAGGGGCTGCTCAGCTGAGCCCTCCCACACTGTGCTGCTCTGCAGCCTGAGCTCTCCTTCAATGTGACCATGGTTAACGTGTTTGCAGTGCCTTTAAATTGAAATTATCCTCAGTTTCTTTTCAGGCTCTATTAGAAATGATTTTTGATGCTGTTGTAGTGAGAACTGCACCTTTGAAGCTTTTCCAAAATAGCCTCAATCTACCTGAGGGAGCAGCAGCTGAGATTAACCAGGTTAATACTGAGGGGGGATTTCATCCAGGTGTTTGCCAGAGGTGAAACCCTGACCCTTCGTTGGCCAAATGCAGCCTGTGAGCTGTGACAGGGATTGGCGTGGTTTGGGTTTGGGTTTTGGACTGTGGGGCTGCACCCTGGGTGTGCTGGAAGTCAGGAAAAAGGAACATGGCAAAGGCTGCCATGGTGGCCACAGGATCCAGATTATGGGCTCAAAACTCTTGGTTTGAGGACCACCTAAAGGGGCTCCAGGAGAGCTGGAAAGGGACTTGGGACAAGGGATGGAGGGACAGGACACAGGGAATGGCTTCCCACTGCCCAGGGCAGGGATGGGTGGGATATTGGGCAGGAATTGTTCCCTGGGAGGGTGGGGAGGGTGCCCAGAGCAGCTGTGGCTGCCCCTGGATCCCTGGCAGTGTCCCAGGCCAGGTTGGACATTGGGGCTTGGAGCACTCTGGGACAGTGGAAGGTGTCCCTGCCATGGCAGGGGTGGCACTGGGTGGGCTTTGTCCAACCCAAACCAGTCTGTGACCTGGTTGCTGCATCTGAGGAAGAAGCTGAGTTGGACAAGATGATCTTTAAAAGGTCCCTTCCAACTCAGACTGTTCCATGAGTCTCTGGAGGCCCAGGAGTGTCCAGCAGCCCCTGTCAGTGATGAGCAGGGCTGGTCCCACACCTCACAGCTGACAGCATCTCTCAGTGCTGTCACCAACCTCATCTCTTCCCTCAGCTGAGGAAGCTGTGGCTGGAAATGTTCTGGTTTTCTCTGTGACTCCTCTGCTGCAGATCTGGGAATCTCAAAGGCTCCCTGTGTTACTCAGAGCCACACAATGACACCAGCCCCATCCTGAATCTGCTCATTAATTTTGAAGGCAGCAGGGAAAAGACACGAGCACAGTTCAAAAATGTGAATAATACCCACGATCAGATGGGCTGGGCTTTGATGTGTCCTTCCTTGCAGCTGATGCTGTTTATTTTTAACTGCTCCACTTACAGGTGAGTGAGACAGCAGGAGAAATCCTCTCTGGGAGCCTGGCAGGGCTGTCTGGAGCTGCCTCACAGTGGGCTGGGGAAAGCTGAATACCCAACGTGCTCACTCATTTTTCTCCATCTGTCAGAAGGGTTTCAGAGCTCTGGGTGATATTTTACCTTGTCAGCTCGGGCTGTGTGGAGATGCTGAGGCAAGTCCACACACAAGGCTTTGCTCGAGTCCCTGCAGCCCAAAGAATCTTAAAATATTCTTGGATTCAAAGTTCAGTGTGCTCATTACAGGGAGGATGGTTCAAATCTAATCTTTAAGTGCTTTCCCGCTGACAGAAAGGGTGGTGAGAGATTTTCAGTGTCTCAGTGCTTGAACAGTTCTTTCATAACGTGTTTAGGATTTTTATGGCAGTTTTTTTAATGACCGTTTTTAAGAAAATTAAAACTTTCTGATCTTTTAAGTGCTGAAATTTAGGACAGGTTTTTATTAGAGAGCAAATTGGAGTGTGTTGAGCCCTGCTGACAAGTTATTTGGTAGTAAATGCAACAGTTACCCCAAAATACACCCTGGCACAAGAGAGGGGAAATGAATCTCATGGTGCCTATTAGTGCTCTAATAAGACTTTACAATCCTGGTTCCTGCAAAGAATCCCACATGAACACAAAGGAATGATGTTCACTGAAATTCTTGACTGACATTCCAGGGATCTGAAACAATACCTGCCCTTACTGGGAGGCTGAAATTTGAGAAAAAGATATCATGAACTGTTTCTCTGCAGAATATTGGGGCTTTCTAAGAAAGATTCACCAGAAGTCCTGAATTCTCCAGGGGACTGCTGGGAAACAGTCCAAAGTCCTGCTCTCACCCCAATTTCTCCAGTTTCTGGAAGTCTGTACCATAAAATTCCTGTATTCAAAACATCCCTGGAAACAGTAATTTCTGTTCAATAAAGAGATTTGGGGCTGCAGGGACCCAGTGGTGTCACCACCCAGGAGGGTGAGGGGGAAATGGTTTTAGTTGTGTTTATGAAGTTGTGAAACCCAGATATTACCTGTGGGTGTCCCTTGTGCTGAATGTGGCACAGAGTGAAGAGAATCCACAGGACAGGATGGAGAAATCACTGTGATTTATCCACTGGGAGTTTTTAATCCACCACTCGGTTCAGTTTTGTGGGGATGCCTTTTAACCTGGGGTCTGGGACATCTGGGATGTGGGACAGGTTCTCATGGAGCTGTGCAGGGGAGAGTCAGGTTGGATCTCAGGAAAATCTTCTTCCCCCAGAGGGTGCTGGGCACTGCCCAGGCTCCCCAGGGGATGGGCCCAGCCCCGAGGCTGCCACAGCTCCAGGAGCTCTCAGGGATGCCCAGGGTGGGGTTGTTGGGGGGTCTGTGCAGGGCCAGGAGCTGCACTGATCCTGTGGGTCCCTTCAGACTCAGGGAACTTTGTGATTCCATGATTTGCCCCTCCAGCACCTCCTTCCAGGCCATTTTGGGGCCATTCCTCACTTTTTTTATTCAGTCTAATGCTCCATGATCTCACTGGGAATCCCAGTTTTATGGTGCCTCCCCAATGCTCCAGTGCCTGATCTGTGCCAGTGGGTCTGGAAAGGAGCACTTCAGGAGCAGGGGATGAAGAGGAGTTTGGAAAGAGGAGAGGGAAAATGAGTTTACAGCCTCTCCTTGTTCCCTGCTTTTTGGGCTCGTTTGTGAAAAGATTCATTGAAATCCCATTGAAAAATAGTTTCATTGAACCAAGCCTGATCAGGACCATGGACTTCAACCAGGGCTCCTCAGTGGTGGGGAAACCTGAGCCCAGGGACCTCCTGGGGTGGGCATTTTGTGCTTCAGTGGCTCTGCCTTGATCCCAGGGAACTCAGCCACATCCCCTCTCCTTGGCTTTCCCCACAGGTCTGATGGATCCTGTTTGGAAATGTTGCATTCCCTGGACAGCGATGTGCAGCCCAAGATTCCAGAACATGTGGGATTGCTTTGGGCTAAACCTTCCCCTTCCTGTTCTTTATGTCCTCCCTGGCCCTTCTCAGCTCCTGGGATGTGAACAGACCTTTCCCTCATCACCCCTTGAGATGGAACACACCAAAAGCTTGGGAAAACAAAAAAGAAATTGGAGAAATCAGGGTTGAAGGCTGGCACATCAGCCCCTGTCTTTCCCTGGGGTGTTCCCAGTGGGACAGTCCTGGTGCATGCAAAGCCCAGTGCAGATGTGTGGGAAGATAGATAAAGATGGTGTAGGGAAACAAAGAACATCTCTGGGAAATGGTTCTCCCCCTCTCAGAGACCCCTGGAATTTGTGAACATGTATCTTGACCCTTCCCTTCTTCCCTGACCCCGTTGGCTGATGTCCAGCTGTCCCCTCCTCTGGATAAACTCACATAAGGCCCTGCTCTCCTTTGTTCTCTCTCTTGCCCCTTTGGACCATCAAAGAATAAACACCTCAGACAACTTCAGGGAAGAGCCTCTTTTGGAAATCCTTTGTCCCACCTCTGAAATATTCCCTCCTAAGCCCCTTGAGATCTGAGCTGGCCTGGGAGCTTCAGGGGGCTGCTGGGGGGAATCATTTCAAGTTGGTACTAAAGGTAATCTTGAGGCTGATGCATTGCAGCTGTGTTAATGAACCCAGAGTGGGAACAGCCCTGCTCTCCCAGCCAGGGTGTGAGAAGGACTGAGCTGCCTGGGAGGGGTTTGGGTGCAGCTCAGTTGGAGCTCATTTGGAGCCTGCTGGTTGTGCTGTGAGGACCCAGGGACAGGAGGTGGTGGAAGGGACAGACAAGGCAAGGCTTTGTACCAGGAATGGGATGGAGAGAGCTGGTGCTGTGAGAAGGAGGAGAGAAGGAGGAGAACTGATTGACTGGCTGCTGGTAAAAATGGACAGACCCTGAGAGCTGCCTGGAAATGCCTTGTGGAGAGTAAGACAGAGACTGTTAAATAACAAGGTCTTCCTGTGTGAAGCCTTCTGATAAGCATGAAAGACTGATAGATCATAAAATCCTGATACTTAATGTCGGAGCCAGGGACACCCCTTTGGGTGCCCTGGGTGACTCGAGGCCCTCACAAGAGATCCGAGGGTCTTGGAACAAAGCCCAAAATAGCAGTGCCTTTAATCTAAGTCCCTGGAAAAAGCTGCCGACATTGAAAGAAGCAATGCAAGCCACCAGAGTGTAATTAGAATAATAATTAATGTATCACAGGGTGAAAAATAGAATTTTTAGATTTTTAATATAGAAGAGGACAAAGAGGGAGGAATTTGGGTGTGTCTCTGCTCTTTTCCTGTTTCTTTTTGTCCTCCATCTTCTGCTGTGGTTATAATCTTTTTGGATTGGGCTGTAGTGGAGTTTCACTGTCTAATATAGGTTGTAGTTATTGGTGATTAAAAGAAAACATTGTTCACGTAGTTATTGGTGTAAAAGGTGACAGATCCTTGTGGGAGGAACAGATTTGGCTTTTCTGACCTCCTGCATCACCTCCCTGGGCAGAAAGAACGTGCAGACATAAGAAAAGAACAAACAACCTCCAAAGACAGAGACTCAGACTCTGGCTCTCCTTCTTGGAGCAGGGATGGGGAGGAAGAACTTTTTTCCTTACTCTCAGGACTCTAAAACACATTGAAACCTGAGGACTTGGAGCCCCTAGAAGTCCTTTTTACAGAAGCTTTTTACAGAAGCCCCCTGAGTGCAGTGACCGTCTCCAGGACCCCAGAGCTGCCCCAGCCCAGCTGCCCCAGCCCCAGGGGTTACCTTTGTCCAGGACGGGCCCGAAGATGGCCAGGCTGTCATCGATGGTGGTGCAGTTCCAGCGGCGGCCCCGGAACTGGTGCTGGCACTCCTGGATGCCCAACTTGACCCCCTCGGCCACGCTGGGCATGATCTCGATGTAGTTGCGGCAGAAGCGGAGCTGCTTCGGCACCAGGCCGGGGATGGAGCCGCAGAGGATGGGCTGGGAGCCCAGGGAGCTGTACTGCTGGCCCAGGGCCAGGGACCTGCAGGGCACAGGGACAGTGTCAGGGCTGGGGGACACCCACCTGCTGCAGCAGGGAACAGACAGACAACACGACACGCTTGAGTTTTCCAAACGTAAGAAAAGAGAGAAATTAATTTTTGACCTCAGTTTGTTGGGGTTGGGTGTTATAAATGAACCCTGGTTTGCTAAGAAAGCCTTTCTCAAACCCCAAACCTTCACAGAATGCCAGGACTCCGTCTGTGGTGAATCTAAAGATGTTTATTTTCTCTTANCCAAACCTTCACAGAATGCCAGGGCTCCATCTGTGGTGAATCCAACGTTGTTTGTTTTCTCTTATCTCTCACATTCCTCCTCTGCCCAGCTGAGATCTGCTCTGCAGCAAGGTCAGGAACAAATCCCAACCCACCTGGGCAGTTTCTACTTTTATACAAAACTTTACATATTCTATATTTACCATAAATTACCAATAATAACCCACTGCATCAGAATGTGCTCAACACCCTGAAACCAATCAAAAAGAGCCCCCAGCAGTGCAGAAAATGGAAGAGAAGAAGAAGAAGAAGGAAAAGGATGGTACCACACCCTAAATCCTCCATCTTGTCCATCCCAACCCCCCATACTAAAACCCATAAATCGATTTTTTTAGACTGTAACTCACTAACTGCCACCCCAATTCAAACCCCTGCAGCCAGAGCCTCATCACACAACACTGGCAAATCCCTCCATGGGCTGAGATCAAAGCCACAACCATCTCCATCTCCCCGTGGGAGGTNTATATATATATATATACACAAATATATATAAATAAACACTAGAATATGCCTGGCCATGCCCTGTCCTGCTGCCACTGATAACCCCAGCTCTGCCCCCACCATCNGCCAGAGCCTCATCACACAACACTGGCAAATCCCTCCATGGGCTGAGATCAAAGCCACAACCATCTCCATCTCCCCGTGGGAGGTTCCAGCCCCCCTGCCCAGGGTCCGGGGCACCCAGGTCACCCAGGGGACAGCCCTGAGTTCCCACACAATTGATATTTGATTCTAACCACGGCCAAANTCTGTGGGCACAGAGGGGCTCAGCTCTGCATGGAGCCATTCTGGGTACTCCAGAGCTCCTCAAGGGGCTGGAGGGGCTGACAGGACCTGCCAGGGACTGGGCCCAGGGCAGCAGCACCTGGAGCCTGGGGAATACCCTGGGTTCTCTCAGCTCTCCCTGGGATCTCTCAGCTCTCAGGAGAACTGACATAAAAGCTTTTCAGCTGTGGCCAAGGTGGAAAGTGCCCTGTCCAATGCCAAGTTCATCAGCAGAGAGATGAGTGTTGCTGGACAGGGGACCCTCTGGGCTCAGGTGTGTCAGTGCCACTGTCCCAGACTGGCTGCACACCTGTGCAGGTGGCCCTGGCAGAGACTGAACCACCACAGCTCCACCTGGATGGACACCAGGCTCAAGGAGCAGCTGTGAGCTGGGGAAGGTTCAAGGCAGATTTGAGAGGATCCTTTCTACTGCTCCAAGGAGCTGCCAATGGCCCAGCATCAAATTGTGAGAATAGTGGAGCAAATTGCTTATTTGGCCAGAAATTGTCACTGCAGGGTGAGGATACCAGTGCCTAAAGACACCTGGTACTGCACAGGAACAACAACAGCCTGGCCCAGGCTCCAGCCCAGCCTCAGGTGTCCCTGCACAAGGTGGGTTCAGAAGTGTGTGAGCAGCAGTTCTGTGCCAGAGTGACCATCATGAACTCAGAGCAGGGACCTCACTGTGCAGGTACCACTGTGGGCAAATAGGAAAGAGTTTTGGCACAGCAGGTTCTCAGCCTGTGGTGGGATTGTTGGGGTGTCCTGGGCAGGACCAGGACTTGGCCTGGATGGTCCTTGTTGGGTCTCTTCCAGCTCAGGAGATTCTCTGATCCTTTGATTCTGTTTCTCTTGAGTGCAGTGCAAGAGCTGAGGTGAGGCCCCACCAGAGCTGAGCAGCAGGGAAGGATCTCCTCCCTCTCCTGCTGTCCCTTGGGCAGCCCTGGTGACTCTCTGTGCTGCAGTGTCCCATGGCTGCCCCCCAGGCAGGTTTGGGTCCCCCAGCATGCCCAGGTGTCACTCTGCACTCTTTGCTGCCTGGCCCCAGCCTCTGCAGGTGTGTGGGGTTGTTTCTTCCCAGGTGGTTTCCCCCAGTCCCTTGGCTGGAGTTCCTCCCATTGCTGTGTCTCCACTGGAGCACATTCCAACCACCTGTGGTGCCAACCACTTCTCCCACTGCATTCACCACCTGGAGACTGGGAATAAATCAATCCTTTGTAGTCCTTGGTTAATCCAGCCTGGGAGGGGCCTCAGGAGGGCTCAGAGCAGGGCCAGGTTCCAGGTTTCATTTGGTTTCTCAGTGTCCTTCCCCAGTTTGAGCTCCTCCAAGGACAGAGATGCCACCACTTTGTGGGACACCTGGGTGACTGTCCTTGCCCAGAGCTGCTCTTGCAGGCTGCAGTCTCAGGCTGGATGCTGAGCTGGCATCAGTTGTTGATTTAAGAATGCTGCTGGCTTGAGTGGTGAGCTCCAGGGAACAGCCTCTGCCCCAGTGAGGCAGTGAACAGGCAGCACCTTCTCTCCAGCCATCACCTCATTGTCAGTGAACCTGTGATTTCCCCACTGCAACTTTGTTATAACAACTTCATTCCATCATCCAGATCTGCCCAGGAGTGCTGGGAAAGTCAGGAGCTGTGGCTCAGGGGGTCCCATGGACCAGTGGTTTCCCTACAGAGTGGCTGAGATGTGAAGATGAAACAAAACCTCCTTGAAATCCAGATCTGGGATCCCAGGGGCAAATCTTGTGTCTTACACAAGATCTTAAATCTAAAACCTCAATCACCAGAGTAAAATCTAAATCACAAGAGTTAAATCTAAATCACAGGAGTTAAATCTAAATCACAAGAGCTCATGGGGTTGAAGGAAGCACAGAAGGAGAGGAAGTGTCACAGGGTGAGTTTGAGGGATGGAGGACAAGCACGATTTTTAAGGCACAAACACATCTCCCGGGCTGGCACCTGCAGTGACAGACCCACACTCCCCTCTCCTGCTCTCAGTCCCTCCTGGCTGCCTGAGCCCCACGTGTGAGGGGCTGGGTGTGCACAGAAGGGTTGGCTTTGTGTCTGTGGGAGAGCAGGGCCCTGCACGAGGAGCAGGAGAGCCTGTGGCAAACACAGGGGAAATCCCTCTGCTCTGCTTGTCCCTTCAGTCTCTCAGGAATCCTGCCAGTGCCAGGCCAGGGGCTCCCTTTGTCCCCCTGATGGTGCCAGGCACGGCAGGGCCCTGGATCCAGCAGCTGTGAGCTGACTCTCTGTGCCTCCCATGCTCTGGGATTCCTCTTGGAGCAGGGAATGCTCTTGGGCAGCTCCTCCTTCCGTGGCTGCTCCTGGGTGAATCCTTCCATCCCTGGAGAGGCTCTGTCATCCCTCTCCTCAGCGTGGAAGGTGCTGTGCTCACACCCATCCTCATCCTCCCTGCAGAGCTGCCCAGAAACTCCTCCTCCATTTGTTTGGAAATGAACCTGGTGCCCAGAGAGATCAGCCCCAGAAGTGTTTGGGAGCAGCAGCTTTGGCCAGGTCAGAACTGTTCCTGGACACATGAAAAGCAGCATTTAGGGCAGGATTCCTGCCAGGAAGTTCAAAAGGTTCTGGGACATTTCTTCCTCCCTCCCTGGAGGCTGCAGTGCCCAGGGCACTCAGGACTGCACCCCCTGTGTGCCAGGGCTGCTCAAACCAGCTGGGATTTACCAGAACAAACCCTGGGGAGCTGCTCCTCCATGGAACAGGGCTCCAAATGCCCCTGGGGCCGATCCCTGCTGCCCTCCAGGAGAGCAGCTCCTTGGGAAGGGGTTTGTCTGTCCTCTGCTGTGTGCAGGGTGTGATCTGGACTGGCCCTTGCTCACCGGTGCTTTCACAGGTTCCTGATAAAAGATAAACAAGGGGCCAGGAGGGGACCCTGCACCCTGGGCACCAATCTGCTGGGGTCCCCCCTTTCTCTTTCCTCTGCAATCCCATAACCTGTTATTGTCTGTAACGAGCCCTGGGAGCTCTTGGAGTCCTGGAGATGGACAGGAATTTGCTCAGCCCTGGGTAATTTGTGCCAGGAGTGTGCTGAGCCTCCAGTGAGCTCCGGTGTGGGACAGCCCCTGTGACTGCCTGGGCTCAGTGCTGCAGCTTTTTACTTGGAATGCAGGGAGAACCTTTCTGGGATGTTCTGGGGGTGTTTTCTGCCTCTGAACCCAGCAGCTGGAAGCAGATTAATCTGAAGGACTCCTTTCCCCCCTCCCCACTCCAGGACAGCTCCAGCCCCGTGCAGGAGAGCTCTGGGCTGTCACCACGGGCACATCTTGCCCCAGGGAGCACCCCCTGCCCTGCAGCTCTCCCTGGCCCTCCTGAGGGACCTGCCACATTAATGGGGACAGGCCACAGGGATCCTGGGCCTCTCTGTGCCACTTGCCCTGACAAAATTGCCAGAATGATTTTACATTTTCCTCACTGGAGCCTTCAGCACACCAAGAGACCCACGAGGAGATCCACAGCCATGAGAGTTGCACAGAGGATGCTGCTGCTCATGGTGGCTCCAGCTCTAAATTCCTCCAGAGCCATGGCCAGCAGCACTCCCTGAGAGCTCCCAGGAACTCCAATGAAGCTCTTCGAAATCAGGATCACAGATCCACAGAATGGTTTGGGTTGAAATGAACCTCCAGCTCCACCCCTGCCATGGCAGGGACACTTCCACTGTCCCAGGCTGCTCCAAGCCCTGTCCAACCTGGCCTTGGACACGGCCAGGGATCCAGGAGCAGCCACAGCTGCTCTGGGCAGGAGCTGTTTCCTCTCAGGACCCTGCAGCAGAGAGTTACAAGACAAACATTGTCCTGCTTGGCTCTCTGACATGGATCAATGCGGCAGATTGATCCCTGAGGTTCTCACGCAGCACTGGGAGAGCTGGGGGGGGGCAGCAGGAAAATCCAGCTCACAGCTGGGATCTTGTTTGCCACCTCCTGCCTTTGGGAAAAGCCTGCAGGGGGTTTTATTGTACAGGTTTGAGATGGATTTGGTGTTTTCCAGTTCTGGTCAATGTTTCTGCTTCAAGCAGTGGCACTGCTGCATCCTGGCACTGCTGGCCTTGGGGACAGTGTTGGGAGCAGCAGTTTCCATCCTGGCTTGGAGCCCTGATTCTCTGGGTTTTAGAATTTTTAAGCTTGTTAGTAGCCTGTTGTTAGTAGTGCCTGTCTCAGTGCAAAATCCTNAAATCCTTGAGACTTTGCTCCCAGAACTGTTTTTTGTGACCAATTTCCATGTTCTCAAAACAGTCTCTTTTGCACCTGGTGTTTGGTGGTTTTGTGCTTTACCCAGTGGAGTCACAGAGGTGTTGATCTTGTTAACCAGCCATGGAACTCTCCATGAATTATTCTGTATATATGAGTGGGGAAATCCACAAAGTGAGCCTTCATCTTGGAAAATTCAAGAAGCCTTCTGATATTATTGGATTCTTGTGTGTCCACCAGTGACACTGTGGGAAAACAGGGTCAGTGCTCAGTGGCAGGGGACACTTAAAGAAAAAAA
>VWYE01013222.1:0-20295 GCA_013398995.1 Alaudala cheleensis | reverse complement strand
ATATCTGCACTACAAATGTTTTAGTCCCAGCTCATTTGCTGTCAGTAAATTGCCTCCTCATTAAAGAAGAATGATCATGACTCAAATTGTAGGTGATGTTGCATTGAAAATAACAAATATCATAGAGGAGCTTTGGCTATGATGTTGAATGTTCTTTCTCTGAAGTTTCAGGTGTAATCACTTAATGATGGTGCAATGTGGATAAGGCAAGGGGAAGTTTTATAGTGGTACTAAGAAATAATCTACAAGCACAGATCAGTTATAATACAGGAGGAATGAGTTATTTTACCTATGAAACTGCCTCAGACTTGCCAAGTACCTCAGCTAAGCTGCCTTTTGCATGGTCTGTGATACAGGTTTTGCTAACCAGAGCCAAACTACTTATTTTTGCAGTTCAATAGATATTTCTTGTATTAATTTTTTTCTTTGTTGTTGTGTGAAAAACCCCAATTTTTTCCTACCTAGCCAGATCTTCTACTTCAATTTCTCTTTATTCTTTTATGAGCATAATAACTTGACTTCACCCTATTCTTCATGATAATTGACCATCATAAAGACCCAGGAACAGTGGGATAGGATCACTGCACTTCTGTTTTAAGAAGCATCTTGTACAAAACTGTCTGGAACAGTCTCATGCCAGTAGAGTAAAAAACCCAAACTTTAAAGCCAAATAAGTGAGTATTATGTTGTAAATCCTATGCCTTTGAGTGTTGCTGAGAGATGCCAGAGGGCTCACAGGAGGGTTTGTAGAGTGTTTATCCATGATCCTGGAAGATGGTTCAATCTTTTGTAAAGGAGCACAACCTCTCAAACGAGCTGTTCTTGACAGTCCCGAGACTGAAATGTTCATTCCTTGAACAAAATGAAGATTCTTACAGAGCAATCTGGTTTGAGCAGCTGAGGATTTTAATAAATAAATACATTTGTTCCTCAGTCTTGTGGTGCAGCTATTATGGCATTTAGAAATGGGCCTTTAATGACACATTGTGTCTCAACGCTCCTAAATATTGAGTGAGAAGGGCATCAATCCCCTGATCTGGCTGTCAGACACCTCTGACTAAATGCATCCTCAAATTAGGTGACCTCAGACATTAGCAAGGTTTATTTCTGCAGCTGAATTCACAGCTCATTTGCTTATCACTCAGAAGGGAGGAAAAAAAAATCTGGCTTTTCTTCTTTCTTTCTTTTAAAGGAATCCTGGCTTGTTGAGCAGTTGTGTGTGTATTTTTTCCCAAATAACAGTAGTTAGTAACTGAGGTGGGACTGGCAGGATAATAGCATTCATCTAAATAAACCACTTGAACTTTCTCTATTTTAGGTGATAAAATACCCATAATTCATTTACTTGTGTTCAGTTTGTATGAG
Source organism: Alaudala cheleensis (assembly GCA_013398995.1). Lineage (NCBI taxonomy): Eukaryota > Metazoa > Chordata > Aves > Passeriformes > Alaudidae > Alaudala > Alaudala cheleensis. Next base: position 18,930 of record VWYE01013222.1, on the reverse strand, counting down.
ATAATGTCTCTCTTCCAATGCCAACCAGCAAAGCCTGCAAATAATGATATCAGGGCATGGAATGAGCCCTGACCCAGAGGAACAGTGTGTAGTCTGTTGTACAAAGAGTCAGACTGATTCCTTCCTTCCTATTTTTTTTACCCCAGCTCCCTTTAAGATGAAATTCTGTGAAGTATTAAACACACAGGGCTTATTCACTTGTTTGTGTTGGGTGAGTGAATCCAGGGCTTGTGGGAGATGCCAGATGGGCTCTGGGGGAGACAGAAAGGTCTCTGTGTCTCCACCAAGCAGCAGCAGTGTGTGCTTCCCAAACTGTGCTGCCAAGTGCCTCAAACCTGACCCACAGGTAAGAGGCTGATTTTGATACCCCTTCCATCTGTGTTAAATGGATGAATATTAATGTCCTGAATGCTCCAGTTCTTCCTGGCTGCTTAGCAAGGAGGTTTAGATGCTGCTCATCTTCAGCCATCCTTGCTCTCCAGAAAAGAGGCAGCAATGATTGCACTGCTTGGGCTGCTAAAAAAATCCTCAAACAAAAACATAACCAGAAGGAAAAAGCCCCATAATTAATCTCCCTTTCAATCCTGAGTGGTTGAAAGCAACATGCATAAAACTGAGAGATTCTGATAGCTCCTCCTGTTTCATATTGCTGTTGTTGGTAAATAAAGAGATCAAGTTCATAAATTTATTCTGTTGCAGTGGGAAAACAAAAGTTCATACTAATCTAAGGCTGAAATGTCTTTTTGGGTTAATAAAAAGCTTCCAAACCACAATATTCTTAACTAGAGGGTTCTTTTTGGACTATACAGGGTCAGGGTATTGGCTGATTTCAGTTTAAACCATATTTTAGCTTAATTTGTTCTCCAGTTGTCATCAGTTGTAAAAGTTTAATGAATGTGGGTGAAATTAAGAGCTACACTGCATTTTTCTGAAGACTACATGTATAAATATTTGTAGTGATTCTGGGTTGCTGCTGCATGTTTTGTGCAGCCCATTTCACAAAGCTTAGCAGAGTGGATTTGTTTTTCACATTGTGACTTGCTAAATTTATCTTGAGAATGAAATGCCAGCAGGAAGATTTCTCAGGTTCTGCTTTTTGGGAGATTTTCATAATGTTTTTTTAAAATTTGAAGATGATTAATTTGGATATTTGGGCAGAAAACAAAAGCTGCAAGGGAAACAAATTGAATTACATCAGGGGAATTGGAGGGGAGCTTTATTTCAGACAGAACAAAAATGGTCATTATATATTATTTTATCTATTCCATGGCATGGGACTCTCTGAATAATCACAGCAGGACATCAATCAGGTGTTACAATCCAAATCAGACTTAGCAGTTTTCTTCCTGGAATATGGCTTCTTAGTCAGGTAATTATTATAAAATCCAACTATAGGATGTCTGCTAGAATTCCAAAAGGATTGGCGTGTGTGTGTACAGGAAGTCAGCTGGGTTTGCAGCAAATTCTTTATTTAATGCATAGGGGGTTTTTTACTGTAGTTAGAAAATTTCAGTGTTCTTGATGGGAACACCTGAGAAAAATCACAGACAGAGAGAATGGTTTGCATTTGAAAGAACCTTAAAGATGCTTAAAGTTCTGACCCTCCTGCCCTGAATTTGGAAGGGGTTAATCCTTTGCAGCCCACTGTGAATGTCTTAGGCTTTTTTCTTTCTTTCTTTCTTTCTTTCTTTTTTTTTTTTTCTCCTTCAGTGCACAAGCTCTTATGAAATTACAGAAGCAAAGCAATATATTGACTTCCCTCTGAGTACAGAGCTTTGAAATAAGCTTTTACACCCAGGTGGCTCAGCCAGCAGAATTCAAACAATAGAGACATCTTGGGCTCCTAGATCAATGTCTCACACTAATGAAGTTTCTGTTTGAAATACTGTGAGGGTGAATCCTAAAAATCAATCTGTTTGTCTTTAGGCTAGAAAAAGGTAGTGATAATCAAAGAGTTAAAATCCATCCTTCCTGCTTCTTAGCTTGGTGTTTAGTTCTTCATTAATTATATTTTATCAGTCTTGTTAATTATTATTTCAGTCTTACAAGGTCCTGAAGCTGCTGATGGTTTGGTTGCACAGTGTAAAAGAAGAGAGGGGAAAACATCCGTCCTGAGATGCTCTTTCCCTGCTGTCCCCAGAGCAGAAAATGAAGAATTACAGGGTGTGGAGGAATGAAAGTGAGTCAGGAGGAAAGGAGAATGAGGGAGCACTGTCTGTGTCCTGAGGGGAGCTGCTCAGAATTCTTCTGACAAAGCTAAATTTCAGCCCCAAATGCCTGTTTTAATTGGAAATGTTTTTGTTTTGAGGCATTGTGATCTCAAATAAAGCTTCAAATCCAGGGCAGGACTCTGCTTCCCAGACAAAACTCCTGACAGACCTTGGGGCAGGCTTGGTGCTTATCTCATTATCTCATCCTGGGCATCTGGATGGGGTTTTGGCTGAACAGAATCCACGGAGAGGGAGTTAATTTTCCCCTCTGCATCCTTCACAGTGCTGGGAGCTGGGAGGGTACTGAGAACTCTGCAGTGTTTTTGGAGCTCAGTGTCAAGGCTCCCTCCCCAACATTCCTCACTTGGGGGTTGACAAAACCCTGGGAGGGGACACAGGCAGGACAGCTGACCCACACTGACCAAATGTACCTTATCACAGGATTTCTGCTCAGCAATGGAAGCCAAGAGAAGGGGAGTGTGTGGATGTGTTCATTTGTCCTCTGGAGTGATTGCTACAGGTACTGCTGCCCTCCTTGCCAGGAACTGGCTAGACATTGCCTGCTGCTGGGGAGTGAAGAACAAATCTTTTGTTTTCCTTTGCTCCTCTGCACTGGTTTTGCTTTATTAAGCTGCCTTTTTCATGACTCATGAGGGTTTTTTAGGTTGGGGTTTTTTTTTTCCCCATCTTACTTTCTGTCTTTCTGAGGAGGGGAGTGATGGAGAAGCTTGATGGGCAACCAGCAGCCAGACAAGGTCAACCCACCACACAGGAAAGCTGAAAAACATTTTAACTTGTGCTGTAATGAGACTTCAGACCCCTTGAAACTTGAAATTAGAGGCAAGCCTGCTCCTCCTGCCTGACCTTGTCACCTTAAAGCCTACCTCATTAGTGCTGTATTCCCCAGGAACAAGTACAATGCCCTGGAAAGGAGGATTTAAGGAATGTGTTTCTGGCAGAGCTGGTGTGACCTGTGGTGTTTGCAGTGCTGTGTGTGCTCCTCACCTGAGCTGTCCCCATGAGCTGGAGAGAGCAGGAGAAGCTGTCCCAGCTACCTGGGCATGGGCACTCAGTGTTGGAGCCACACATTTACTGAGGAACTTGGCAAACCTCAGTTCCACAGCTTGCCCAAGGACACACACAAGTGATCCTGATAAAAATAGGAGCAGAGGTCAAGGACTTGCTGCTTTAAAAGGAGCAAAGACCCTACAGCCTGCCATGGGACTTGTGGAGGTGATGTATGAACTCTGATCCCAAACTCGGGATTGTATTTCTGCTAGCACTGCCTATGCCTCAAGAGAAAGCCATAAAAAAACCCAGACCCACCTCCTTATATTTCCCAGGCAGCCCATGTGCAGACAAACCACATGAGATCCACCTGCAGCTCAGTTCCCATGGATTCTGGTGGTGCTGGGGGGAAGCTCCAGCCCAGCTCCCCACCAGACAGGCTCTGTGTGTGCCTGTGGCTCCCAGCTCTCCTTGGTGCAGTTGGTTCAGAGAGAAATGTTTTATCTACTCCCTCACTGCCAGCCTGAGCCAGGAGCAGGGACAATAAAACACTGGCCCAGGGGCTCTCTCAGAGGTGGGGATGTAACTCTTCCCTTGTCTTGCTTACACAGCAGCATTGTTCTGTTGGTGCAGATTTATGGGGTGTGTGAGCAGTTTCCCCTGGCAGTAGTCCATAAAAACTTTAGAACAAGCTCTTGGGGAGGGAGCCTTTCCTCTGGCGCAGCCTGTGCTGGGAAGGGTGACAAGAGGGGGGTTATCACTGTGGGTGGCACTGCAGCATGACCCCTGTGGTGTGGATGGAGCCAGCACTGAGTCAGCCAGCAGGTGAGCCTGGGGAAAAAAACCACCTTCATTTCTTTGGGATGGAGTAAAGACCATAATGAAGTTTGCTCAGAGGACCTCTCCCAAGTGTTGACTGCTTAATGTGCCTGAGGGGCTTTGGAGATGGAAATGCCTGTGTAAATCCTGAGCTTGTTGATGCTGCCAATGCTGGTTTAGAACCTGGGTGGAATCAGGGACTGTTTTTTGGGGATAATGGACTCATTTTGCTTTATTGCCCTGTCAGGCTTTACCCTTGAGCGTTGCTGTGCTGTATCTTGTAACTACAATTACCACATCCACAGCAATAACTATTACTCCCTCAGTTCCCACTGGATAAAGTGTGTAATGGCCTCTGAGGATAAAGTTTCTCCCAAAACCTGTGTGTTACCAGTTCACACAAAATTAGCTCTAAACACTGTGGAGTTTCCAGATTGTTGAAACACAAATCCTTTTGAAGGCAATGAAGACATTGGAGATGGGAATTTAATGTCAAAGAACTTCAACGTTTTCACTTTTTATACATTATTAATTGTCTTAATAATGTGCCAAATATATGTGTGTGTGTGTGCATATTTAAAACAGCCTGTTACCATTTAATTGCTCTTGCCAGACCTTAAACACATCCTAGTTTGAAATCCTGCTATGTCTCCAAAATCTGTAAATCAGGTTTAAGGAAGATGAAAAAAGATGCAAAAAAATCATTCTTCAGTTAAAAAATGACTTGAAAGGAAAAGGAGCAGGGTGAGAAGAAAATGTAAATTGTTGTAAGTTAGAGATGACAAGGCAAACCCATGAGCTCTGTGTGTGTGGGAGATGAGTGTGGTGTCCCTGGGTGCTCTGGAGTGCAGCTGGCAGGGGAGCAGAGCTGGAGGGCAGCACCTGGAGCAAACAAATGACTGAGCAAGTTGTGCATCTCTTACTGCCTTCCTAGGGGAGGAAAGGATTTTGCTTAATTTCAGAGTTTACTTCCCTTGAAAGGCAGCACAGAGTTTTGAACTGTTTTTTTGAATAAGCTGTTAGACCTCACAGGGACACTTCTGACTTCCACAAATGCTGTGGGCAGCATGAAACCAGTTGGTATTTGGGGGTTTTTTTTGCTGTTTGTATTTTTGTTTGTTTGTTTGTTAAACATCCCTGTGACTTTAGACAATATAATTCAACTATCTGCATCTCCCCTCTTTGATCTTTTTTGTTAGGACACAGAAACTTTAGTGAATGCTTGATGCTGTGCTAATGAAATCAGAACCATATTTCCTCATATTAATTAACCTGGACTTTTTTTTTCCTCCAAAAGTTGATGCAAAACCAATTAAAGCATGTTATTGCTATTTAGCAATCTTACTAAATACCTCATCTTTGTGTGAAAGAGATACAAAAATTCCTTTCTACTCTACCAAAATTCCTTGTGTTTTAGCTTACTGGAAGATGGCAACAAATATAGTAGTTCTTAGATTCTGAGGAATCAGAGAAATACTCAGACCTCCACACTTCAACACACATCACTCAATTCAATTCACAGTGACAGCTGCCCATTTCTGTATTGGGAAATATATTTTAAGCATTTGGGGAATAGCTTACAGGTTTTTTTAAAGCCATGCTTGTCATATTTTTTTTTTATTTAAGGTCTCAACGAAATTTCAGGTTTCTAGTAGGGCATGTTGGTTTGACAGTGACTAACAGTGTACCTGAATTTATTTCTGTCTCTGTTTCACACAGAAATAAAGTATTTGCCAGGGGGATCTGTCACCTGCCGTATTTTCCTCCCAGGATTCAGCCTTGCCTTCTCTTTTCAATCTCTTGGGTCTCCAGTTGTCTCTGCTGATCACACAGGGGTCTGAGCACTCCCCAGGCTCAGGGAGATGAGGAATTTGAACTTGGTATTTCACAGACTGGTGAAAACCAGACTCTTTCCAGAGTCAATGTTCTGGTAGAAGCTCAGCAGTGAGGTTGATTCTGTAGCCATGGCCAGGAGCTGCTTTGCTCTGTTTGCTCTCCTCTTGACTTTGATATGCTCAGGTAGAGCATCCCTAACCCACTGCTGTTAACAGATTTCCCTTTCCTTGTGCCTCCTCTGGGCTTTTCTCTTGACCTTCTCAAACTAAGCAGCAGAGAAGAAGGTGGTGAGAGTTGTGGCACTCAGGACACTTGTTCCAGGCAATTGCCATGCAACAGTGTTTATGGAGCTTGAATGTCAAGCATTTCAATAATCTCAGCCTGGCTGAACAAGATTTAATTATTAATGAGAAGAACAGTGTTCCACAACTGTAAGCCCACCATGTTGCATGAAAATACTGCTGTTTTTATTAATTATCAGTTCTGCTTGGCATTCTGGGGTTTAAAGGCCAGTGAGGAGTGTGATCCCATTATACCTGTAATAAAATTTTAGGGAAATAAATATTCCCTGTCATGTAGTCCAAGGGAAGGTGCCTTGTGCCATGTTCTCAGTTGTTGTTACACATAACCAAATATTGGTGTCTGTGTAACTGCAATGCCAAATGTGAATTTGTTAATATCTCTCAGAGGTGTTTGTCTGGTTTATAAACGTGTTAATTGGGTTGCATAGGGTTTTTTACAGCTCTGGGGTTGTTCATGGAAGCCAACAGGGCACCTCCACCCAGGACATGCAGAGATGGTGTTCAGGAACCCTGATCCAGCCTAAATCAATTTATTTATGGCTTCCCTTGTCACTGTGGCAGGGGCTGTGCTAGAACAGCAACATTCAGCAAGGCAAGGACATCCTCAATGGGAAGCTTTGCCAGGATCAGTAGAAGGAAAAGTATTCCAGGGATTAAATCAAGCAACACCAATTGCCACAAGACTTGCTGTGGATCATGCAGAGGTGTCTCAGTTGTTCCCAGTACCAGCTCCATGTGAATAATTTTCCACACAAAACCAGGCTGGTGCAGCTCCCAAACCTCTTCCAGCTTCTTTTTGCACTTAATAAATGTGAAAATACAAGAACAAGATGGCTGATGCAGGAAGAACAGAGTGTGCCACAATATTATAAATGGTCATTTCTGCAGAGTACTTCATTGTGACACATTTATTAGTGTTGTTTTCCAGAGGCTGCCTGTAGTTAAAATCGTATATCTTGGGGACAAAGCTTTGCCCATTGCCAGCAACATATGGCTCATTGTGGAAACAAACAGCAACTGAGTTCAAAAAGGCATTTTTTCCTGCAGCCACTGATGCCTCAAACCATGGAAGTATAATATATTTTCAGTAATTACTCTCTGCAGTTCATAATTACCCAGCATATGCAGAGTGGTGGGAGTTTCTTTGCAGAGCTCTGGAGAGTTTCCAGCAGAAGCAGCTCAGCTGATGAGCTCCAACAGGGGGGATGGAAACCAGACCTGGCCCCTTCCTTGTGGTGTTGGTCTGCTCTGTGCTGGACTCTCACTTGAACCCAAAATTTTGAGACTAGATTCAGGATGTATCTGTTAAAAACATAATTATAACATAATGGATTTGGTTTTTATTTCCACATCTTTTTAGATTGTTTCTTCTTTTTGCTTTTAAAGTTGATCTTCAGGTTAACTATTTTATTTAAATCTAAACAATCTAAAGGTTGATGGTTCTTAGTGGAGCTGCTTTTTAGTGAGGTGGGTCCTCAAATGCTGTAAGCCAGGGAAGATGTGATAGTGAGGAACTTAAATGTGAGATGTCATTCACTTTCCCTCTAAAGATAGAAGTAAACAACAAATATAACCCAGAATTATTTCTGTTGTAGTTTATTACTTACTTTCCTGTTTACATAAAGGATTTTTCAATGCAGGATTAGTTTTGTCATTGTGTAACAAAGTGTTCAGCACAAACAATAAATCCCATGCAGTGGGCGGGGAAATCAATGAATAAACAAAAGAACAAAATCACCTTGTAGAAAGATGTAAAATATCCCAAATATAATTTTTATGTTCTTTCTTTATTTTTTATTTAATATTTTGTTATCTGCAAAAGAAGTTTAGGCTTGACCATACCAAACTGCCTTTTTAGTCAATCCTTTAAACATTCTGTAGTATCACAGTATAGATAATAGTATAGAATATTTTAAGCTCAATGTAGTTAGCACTAAGCATTTTCAGGGATTTCTAGTAGAAGAATATTTTCTGCCCACACTGAGGAAAGAGCTCTGAGCTCAGAGGTCCTGTGCTCCTGCAGCAGGGAAGGTGGTGACAGTGTAGGTGGTTTTATATTCTTTATTGCTTTAAACGTGGGGTTATTTTTTTGTTGTTGGAGCTGTGGCTCTTTGTATCACTTTTCATGGCTGTGCATATCTGGTTTGCCTTAGGGCAGCAATTTTCTGGGCTTCAGAGAACTCTTGTGTAAGTGGAAAGGGAGGATGAATAAACACATGGGTGAGCCAGCCAAGATAAAGCGTAGGTCTGCTCTTGTATAACATCCAGCTCTCTGTATTTATAAAAATAAAGAAGAACCATTTCAAGTTGCTTTAGATTCCTCAGAGGAAGAAGGGGAATTTCTTTGGGGAGAGGTAAATACTTCAAGAGAAAAATAACCTTTTCTTATCATTATCTAGATCATAGTTTCCAGTGGGAGCTCTAAGTAAAAAACTGCAAGTGTTTACTCTCAAGAGTTCTGTACATTGAATACTTTGATAAAGACATGACAGCAGTCATTGGGATTGTTGTTCTTGTCAGAATATGGGATGAAGTTATCAAAAGCAGTCAGCCTCCTCTGTTCTGCTCTGTTTTGGTACAAATTAGGATAAAAGCTGAATATCCAGATACATCTGAGTGCTTAAACAGCCTGAGTGCCAAACAGCAGGGAAATGGGCTGGGCATGCAGAGGTGTTCATCAAATCCCCAGGTGTCCAGGGCAGGAAATAGAAATATTCTAGTGGGGCTTTAGGCAAGGATGGCTCTGCCTCTGCCAGGAGGGTGCTCCTTGGGGGACAGGCTGCCTCCCCCCACTCCATGTGGGCTCTGAGGCAGCCCCCAAAACCCCCCAGCAGATATTTGTGTGTGTGTTCAGCAATCCTCAGTCCTGCCCATCTGTTTCTTGATGTGCAGTTTTTAATATGAACAATGGGTTTAGTGACAAACTGCCTCTCTTTATGTGTTGTGAACCCTAATTTGATGTCCCCAGTTCTTAAACTGAAGAGACTGGGCACAAACAGCCCCATTCTCTTTGGAATTTCGGATTTTGCCTCCTTTTTCCCATCTCTCTGCTAAATCTCAGGGGAGATGTAGCAAATCTACCCCAGGGTGACAATTCCAAGGCTGTTTACCTTGGCTGCATCCAAGCCAAGCCATTCCAGAGCTCAGCTGATATTTTTTTTCCTTTCCTTCTTTCTGACCTTTTACATTTCTCATTAATAGGGAGGTGTAGAAGATGCAGACATTTCTCTGAGATACACAAATAAGGCAAGTTTTTTTCTGGGAATCTTCCTCCTTTTGCTCATTCTTAGAGTCTTCTGCTCCATTTTTTATGCTGTCAGATCCTTGTCAGGCTTATGTTTGCACCTCCCTGCTAATTACTGAATACAATTTATCTGCATATTAACTACCACAGTCTCCTTGTCCGATTTCATTGGCTTTACAGCCACTTCTCAGTAATCTGTTTTATGGATGACTCTTCATTAGGATGTGGATGGAGAATATCACTGTAGGGCACTTTGTATTTCCAAAAATAAAACTGAACCATTTCAGACAGTGTTGGGACTTGGGGGTGTGTGTGAAAATCTTTGGAAAAGCAGAAAGCCATTTTAAAAATGAAAATCTTTGGAAAAGCAGAAAGCCATTTTAAAAATGCAAAGTATTTTTAGTACTTTAGTGCTTTGGCAAAGCATTTATCACATTTCAGGTGTGGGTAGGAGGTAAATGTACAGGGTGTAGTCTCCTCAGCTCCTAAAAGCTACTGGTTACAGATCAGTGTAACCCTTTAAATTGGATTTTCATTAACAAAAGTGAAAAACTGCAGGTATTTTTCATGGGATTTGTGAAAGAGCTGTTTACTTGTAAATTTTGGGAACAGATAGATTGATTTTGTTTAGAGTGTATTTTTTTAAATTGCATTCTTCACTTTCCAGTTTTGCTATTGGGGAAAAAGAACTGCCTGAAATGAGAAGGGAGAAGGGAAAATGTGGCATCATAATTTTTTTTACCTCTTTTTTTTAGTGAAGAAATCACTGAGATTTTTTTAAAAAGCAGACTGCTTTTCAGTGAGGTGTTCTTTTGCTTATCTTTAACAGAGAACTTAAATTTATTACAATCAGCCTTTGAATGTCCAGGCTGACCAGGCACTGTGATTTTGGGAAGCTCAGGGGGGACTGCAGGATGTGCCTGAGAGGGAACACTTGAGCTGTGTCTAATCCCAGCCCTTCTGGAGGGCTCTCCAAGGAGCTGCAGTGAATTTTCTGGCACTCTTTTCATGGGCTTCTCAGCAATTGTTCCTGCTTTTCTTCCTGAAAATGCTCACAGGGAGCCTCAGAAATGGCTGAGCAGTGGGGAGTGCTGGGGACCTGCTGTGGGGCAGATGCTGGATTTTAGCCACTGCCTCTGCCAACAATCAGTCCCTTTCACTGTCCCTCACTCTGAAATGTCAGGCAGGGCACTGGAGGCTGGATTGTACAATTTGTGCTTCTAAAATGCAGAATATGCTTTTCCACCTTGCTGTCTTTATGTCCTTTTAGGGCTTGCTTTGAAAAGAGTGGTCAGGTTAAGGCAAGGCTCTGGCACTGAAACCATTCCTTTTGGGGTGTTCAGTTCAAAATTAACTAATTAGGACCACTGGATCTTCAGTTTTCACAGTGAAAAGTTTATAGAGAAATGTGTTACTTTTGGCTGAACTTTGGATAGAGGTATCTGTGGTCCAGCATGATCAGATTTTGGGCATGTCCACAGCAATAAATGTATTTTCATTTACCAGGAAAGCAAAGGGAGGGTCTCCTTAGTTTCTTGTATCTTCTGCTGAACTTGAATAGGTTAATTCTGAAGGGAATTGGAGCTGTGAGAAGCAGAAATTTGATAATATCATAGAACCATGGAATGGTTTGGGTTGGGAGGAACCTTAAAGATCATCTCCTTTCACCCCCCTGCCCTGGGCAGGGACTCCTTCCACTATCCCATGTTCCTCCAAGGCCTGCCCAACCTGACCATGGACACTTCCAGGGATGGGACAGAACATATTTAAACGTATTTCTGCATATTTTAAATGTATTTCTGTAAAATATCTCATCAGGAATTAGAGAAAAACAGAATTTCATGGAGCAGGCTTGCTGCTGGCTGTTTCTAGTTCAGGATCCATTTAACCCTTCCCTCCTCAACAATTTAGTGGCTTGTGCAGTGAGTAGGCAGGTGCTGGACTTCTGGAACTCTTCTACACAGAACTCTGCTATTTCTGTTGTGATCTGGGGAAGAGCCCAGTCCCCACACTTAACAAATGAGTGACCAGGCACAAGACAAGGACTGATCCCCCTTTCTTGGGACACATTACCTGATGTTATATGGGTTTGACTGCTGCTCCCACTCCCTGTCCTGGAAGATTCAAACCCTGTTTGCAGTGCTGTAAACCCCAGAGGTAAGCAAACATGAGGGATGAAGTGAGAGAGCTAAAATCACCTTGAATGATGGTGCTCCACTGCAATCACAGCTGGCTTTGCTCTTATGGTAATAGGGTTGCTTGCAGGGGTTGGGCTGTAATGAAGTTTTGTGCTGTAGACCAGGGAAGCTGATGTAATCAGATTGATGGAACCAAATCAGATATTCAAGGGAGAGGCAATTAATCCTTCATTTAAAGACACTCAGATCAGCAAGACTTCTCCTGTTAAGGGCATAAATAAGTCTTTAATGTGGACTTCATGATAGGTAACTCCTGCAGAGGCATCTATCAGCTGTGTATAATGGTTATTTGCAGCTCCCTGAGGAGCTGGAGACAACAGCTGACAATTTCTCAAGTTTTTTTGCTGCTGGCATTCACAGCAGGGTTAGCCTCTTGCTCCATGAGTGGGCCTGGCCCTTTAGAAGATTGGTATCACTCTAATTTTCTACTGCTCTGAAGAAGATAAAAAGTTGGCTTGAAGAAAGTACAAGAAATGATACACTGGAAAACTCCAAGCTTATGGAAAATTCTGCATCTCGTGGTTCAACTGTGCAAATAAAAAAGGGCTGGTCTGGTATTAGAGTTGTTTAATCAGAATAAGAGCACTGCTCATTAGGACCTCATTCAGAATATTCATGCTTTGAGACAGATTTGAAAAATGATTTCTTGCCAAATAGGTTTCTTTTAATATGTTTCCCTATTGAAAGCTTTGTGAGTAGTTTTATTCTTTTGTACAAGTTCTCTACCGTTTTTTTTCTTAGTTTTACTGAGGCTGGAATCTGTCATGTCCTTACCAATTTAACCAATCATTACAAAGCCTTTTTAGCTAAAGAAATAAAAGCCAATCTTTTGAAGACCAAACTGCCACCAGCTGGCTCAGTCTGGTGGGTGCTAAGCCCATCTTGATCCCTCTGTGTCCAGGGAAAAGGGAGGTTGGCACAGTCCAACCAATCATACAGTTCATTGTCTCTTAGGCAGCCTGTGTGAAATAAAGATTTCTTAATTTACAATTTTTTCCTTGCCCTTTTTGTGGCAGCACAGTGGATTGGTTAGTTATTACTCAAGAAGTAGTAGATGCTCTTACAAGCAGCCTCACAGGTAAAATATAAAAAGTTAAAAGGCAAAAGTGAATTTTAATTGACACATTGCAAGTGTGTAGGATCAGGCACTCTGAGGAATCTGTGCCCCTTTGGAGGAGTTGGGGCACAGTGTTACCCTCAGAGGTGAGAAGTGAGCAGGAGCAGCTCCAAGAGCAGCCTCATCCAATGGTTCTGTGAGCAGTCCCTGGAGCAGCTCCATCACCGTGGCCATCACTGGCTGCAGAGGATTGATCTGCTCTCCTGGAGGTGAATGGATACAGCAAACAGAAATCCTCACCCCATCCCTTTCTTCATATAAATTAAAATACAAGTGAGGTCAGAAGGGGAACTTTGCCTACACAGTGTTACTAAATCAAGCCTTTGTGACAAATTAAATTAAACATTCGACATAACTGTTTTATTTATCATTACACAGACCATCATAAATACTGATGTTGATTAATTTTTATACCTGTGCAGTCTCTCCCTGACTTTATTATCCAGTCAGATCAAAGTCATGCATCTAACTTCCTTACAAAAACCAGTTAATGTATTCTACAGGAAAATAAAACTTGTGAGTGGGAGTGAGAGTGATACCTCATGCAAAAGGAAAAATTCTTACTGTAGAACAATATTTTTCTCTACTTCCAGTTTTCCTATTTAGTGAGAACTCCTACTTTGGTAGCTCTCCATATTCATGAAAGATAGAGACAATCAATGTTTAGAAGAAAGGCAATTATGTTTCTGATGGACTGGGCATATTGTCTGCTAGTGCTGTTCTTGTAAAAAACAAACAGAAAAAGNAAAAAAAAAGAGAGTGAGTTTACCACTAATTTTGATAATTTTCCTATAAATTCCAGTTCTTTTTCAACAAATAAAGAGCTGATTATAGGAAAAAGAAACTACAATTGCTTCTGCTTGTTATTAAGAAAAGATTTTGATTTCCTTGGGAACAGATAAACCAAGCATCAAAGTATAGCAGCATGACATTTCTTTTTATTTTTAATTTTTCATGTGACATTTTCATGGACACATCAGAGAAAACAGCAGGCAGGTTGTTTTGGCTTTAAAGTTTGNAGTTTTCTGTGCTTTCAACAGAAATGGTAGTTTTTTATAAATATGGGGAGTAAATTTCCCTGGTTTTCTTTACAATGTGATTTAACACACTCAAGAACTTCATGATGTCTCTTCTAACCTTTTCATCTCCAGATTCAACAGCCACAATTCCTGAATTATTTGCTTTCACTGCAAAGGGATTTACAGTAAGTCTATTGTATAATGAAAGTCACAGGATGGTATCCTGAAAGTATTTCCTTATATGTGTTTGAGAGACTATCGGATATGGCAGAGCATATGGATAAGAAAATAAGCATTAAATGGAACAGGAGAAGTACTAAGAATTATAGAGGAGGGTGTGAAATAGAGTATTTACCAATACTGATTAGAAAAAACAGTAAAAAATCTGAAAAAAGAGGGACCTGCTGGCAGCTGTATCCCAGCCAGCCCTAAAGGAATGGGCTTGTGATGTTCAGGATGTTTGAGTTAATTCCACACACATCACCATTGCCAAAGGATGACCCATAGATTTATAGGATGTCTCTCAGAGGGACACTTTGCCTGGAAGATAAAGACAATTCAGTGTTGAAGAAACAGAGCAAATAAGCACTAAATTAATGGAATTAGGGAAAATCCTGACTCCTTGGAGAGCAGAGGTTGATTAACAGCAATTCTGCCAAAAAAGGAAAAGTGAAATGTGAAGGAACAGTGCTCTAATGACAGGAGCTGGCATGGAACTGGGAAATAAAACCAGACTCTAGGAGGAAAAATCCTGGAGGAAGAAAGATGGATCAGAGTTCTTCCCTGGAAGGGCTTCTGTGGTTTCTCCTAAATGAACATTTTCAGTTGAAGAACCATGGGGTGCTTTGCTCTGATCTGCTTCCTGTGGCAGTTTTTGGACTCCTGCAGATGTATGGACAGGAAGGTGTTAATTCTGGATGGGTGGAAGGTGTGAGACATCTCTGGTAGCTGATTAAGAACAGGATAAAATGATGATTCTGTAGCTTTGTCTTAACCCAATGAAGAAGGAAAATGGGCTGTGTGAATGTGGGGCCAAAAGGAGCACAAACAATCAAGTGATAATGAAATTAATGATTATTTTTAGGGGACTACACTATATTTATATATATTTATATATTTCTAAATATATATATATACACACTATAAAAAAAAAAAAAAAAAAGAGTGAGTTTACCACTAATTTTGATAATTTTCCTATAAATTCCAGTTCTTTTTCAACAAATAAAAAGCTGATTGTAGGAAAACAAGAAACTACAATTGCTTCTGCTTGTTATTAAGAAAAGATTTCGATTTCCTTGGGAACAGATAAACCAGGCATCAAAGTATAGCAGCATGACATTTCTTTTTATTTTTAATTTTTCATGTGACATTTTCATGGACACATCAGAGAAAACAGCAGGCAGGTTGTTTTGGCTTTAAAGTTTGAGAAATAGAAATAGAAGAAATAGATAATTCAGATTCAAGCAGAGGTAAGACCAGCATAAAAGATGCTGTTTTGGGCAAGCCAGTGACATTAGCTAATCAAGAAACCCCACTTTTCTCTCTAACTGCTTTTCTTTGCTAAATCTCTTGAGGCTGCCTGCAGTAATCACTTTGTTAACCAGGAAACAAAATGGTAATTGAAAATACACTTAAAAATGCAACTTTCTGAATAAATCCAGGTCCAGAACAAGAAATTATGCAAGCCTAATGGATTATGTTAAAAAGAAAGAGCTAGAGGGTGAGATTAATCACAGTGAAAAGTGCTACAGGAGTTCCATTGAATGTTTGGGGAATGAAGAATGTGAATTACTAGTAAAAAAACCCCACAAACCAAAACCAAAATAAACCTAAAACTGGAGCAGAAACATAAAAAGCTTTAAAATGGAAAGAAATGGAGCAAAGTCCTGCTCTGGGATTGATGTTGAGACCCATGAATTTGGAATTGCTCATCTTTGATGCTGGGCAAGAGGCAGAAGAAGCAAAGGAGGACACCCAAACCCAGAACAGCCCCCCACATCTGTTTGTGTTGAATTTCTGCCCCTCAGAAATCAGTGTAAATGATAAAACATGCAGGTACTTAACCCAGACCAAAACCAAAGTATGAACTTCCAGCAGCACCACTGCCATCAGAAGTGTTTCCATCAATGCTTCCTTTGCTTGGAGTTGCCTTTGAAGCTGAATCTTTTCATGTGAAGTCCTAGAGCCTTGTTTTTCCTCACGTTTAGGCTTTGGAAAAGAGAGGTCACATCTGATCTGTGGGGACCCCAGGCTTTGCAGCCTTCCCCCAGCAGCTGAGGGAGGCAAATGTGCAGGACACAGGGAGGGCTGTGGTGACACTGCTCAGGCACTGGGGTGTGGTGTGAGCCAGGCTAAGCTTCCAAAACAAAAATGGTATGCCCAATTTCCTAACGAGGAAAGGAGGGAAGCTTACAGATATAATCAAGTGTAGAGACAGATATGGTGACTTTGTGCTGCCCTAAAACTGGCTATTGTTTCAAGTTCTTATGAAGGTGGGAAAATTCTCCTGATCTTTACATAATCTAATTCTTTGTTTTATTTTTAAGAGTTAACTCAGAATTTAGGCCCCCAGTTTAGTTTTCTAGGACATACACAAGACTTCCTGTATCTGTTGAGTTAAAGGAGATGAAAACCTCTTGCTTTCCACTCTGTATTAGAGCAGGATTGTGTGGCTCCCCAAGATTTAGTCCTAAGGTGGCATTTAGCTCCAATTTCCACCTAATGTTCTAAATGTGATGTTCTAAATTGATTCTCCTTATCCTTTGGGCTCATCTGTGTGTTGGCTTGAGGGGCAAAGGGCTGAAGGGTCAATATTGCAGGGCTGGATCAGTCACACAGCAGGATCATTTTGCTTTCCTTCCTTCAGAAGTCTGGTTTGATGCAGACATGTTCTGCCACAGAGATTCCTGAGAATCCCTTGTAACATGTTCATATCCCAAAATATGAAAGGATAACCCATCCCTGTAGCTGTGATGTTGGCAGAGTCCACAGGAAGTAAATTCCCCTGACACACTCTCCAAGTCTGAGTGCTGAGTAACTCATCCAGTGTTCAGAGCAGATTTTAATTCTGTTCATTAATTTGTAAAGCAATTACGTGCTCGTGTAAAGTCAGCGTGCTTCAAAGAAACAACTGAGAAGCCAAAAGGATTGAAAAATAGCTACAAGGCATAAGTATGTTAAGTTTCCAGTTCTTAAAACTAACCTTACAAATGCATAAATGTTCTGTTAAATCATACAAATCATAAAACAAAATACATATGTTAAACCAACCATCCTCGTTTCTATTCAGAGTTTACAAGAAGTAAATTAAATTACTATTTCTACAAAACAAAAGTGGCTTTTTTTTCTATAGGTTAGTGGACTCAGCTCTTTGTTCACGCTGCATTTACTGTTCTAAATGTGTCAATGGCAGCCCCATTACAGCTGATTTATCCATGACATTGTGCTCTGCTGTGGAGGAGCTGAGCTGTGTTTGGAATGGGTCAATAGTGAATCGATCCTGGTTAACTCTGAGCATTTCTCTCATGGATCTGCTGCTGCTCGAGGTGTGCAGCAGGACAGGTGGTGTGTCACTGGCACATACCCAGCCTCTTCTCTTCCCTCTCTTCTTCCTGCATGGGATCAGAATATATGGGAACATTGGCAGCACAAGGCTGAGGCATTTTAGTTCCTTCTAAGCATTAACTGCATTTGCTGCTTGTAAATCAGGATATGGCTTCCATTTATATGTTATTAATGAGTAAAAATTTTATATGTTACTAATGAGTAAGAATTACAAAATTACAAAATCATTTAGGTTGGAAAAGACCTCTAAGAACTCTGAGTCCAACCTTTAACCCATCACCACCTTGTCAGCTCAGATTAAGATTTCATCTGTGGTGTGTTCATGGGAGCAGTTTCATGGCCTTTGATTGAATTATCCATATGAATAAAAAAACAAAATATAATGGGATTGTGTGTGGAATTGAGGTCTGCCCTGCATGTTCTCAAAGGGAATGCTTATTTGTTTAAATTTTGGCTTCACTGGGATTGAAAACGGAGACAATAAGCTCCACAAACATTGTGAAGCCATTTTTTCTGTCTTACCAGTATAAAAGCTTATTTCTGAAACTGAATCATGTACTTTAGGCATAATTAGAATAAAGCACTGCTGTTTGCTGGATGTGGCTGGCTTGGCCTTTGTGAGCTGGTGTGTAGAAGGCATTTTGTGCTTCAGTAATTCAAATTCATTTTTCCATTTAGGAAAATTACCAGATAATTATGTTTAGTGCGTTGCAGATGTATAAAATGAAGCAGTTGCAGGGGCAGCCAGGCAGTGTTGCAGGCAGCTCTGGCTGCTGGAGCTGTGCAATTTGCAGTTAGCACTGCACTGGGGTGTGAGGGAGCAGCTCTGATGTGCCTCCTGAAATTCACTGTGTGTCTGGGGTGTGGGTAGGATGTTCACATGGCTGAAGCAGATTTTCCTGCACTGCTTTTGCCTTTCCAGCTTGGAAAGAATACCTGGCTCTGACCTGGAAGCCATGTGGCACCAAAAATGCAAACTTGCTTTTGTGTGTTCATATACACTTAACTTCAGTTTGCCTCTTTCCCACCAGTGTCTGTTTTTCTGCTGGTGAATTGTTGGCATGTTCTGAATATTCATCTCCTTTGGGAATCTGCACTTTGGGGATGTGAAGGATCAACTTTCAACTCAGTTGTTAGGCACTGGAGGCTTGGGAGAAGTCCTTGGCTGTGCCCCTGAGCCAAGCTGCTCTCCTCTCTTGGGAAGGTCAAAATTAAATGCTTGGATGGGTGACATTCCTGTCTTTTTCTACAAACCTTGTGGCAGATGTTAAAGGCACTGCTCTAGGAGGTAAATACTAGGAATTCAAACTGAGGCATTTCTCCTGACTGTTCTTGAAGGCTCAAGGAAATAGTTGCCTCTCTTCCTTGCCAATGATTCTGGTTCAAAGGTGATGTAGGAAACCCAGCAGCTCTGTCTGTTACCTGCAGAGAAATAGAAATCTGTCAAAAAAAATATTCATATTTGTAGATGGAAGAGAGTGATCTGTAATAATTATCAGGTGATTTAGAGCCCTTTGCATGTTTACTTCCTAATCGAGGAGGAGATGGAGCAAGCACAGTTCAGCTCAAGCTATTCCAGTACACACTTGCTCAGTTTCTCATCCCAGCTGACT
>VWYE01013211.1:0-20657 GCA_013398995.1 Alaudala cheleensis | reverse complement strand
CTCTTGCCCACACACTTGGGTCAATTTCATCTAGAGCTCTTTCTGTTAGTACCATTAGTTGTACAACCATTTTTCCTTCCTTTGGGATTACTCCAATTCCTAACTTTATTTGTAAATCGCATCCCAATAGGCTACATCCTAACTTAGGGATGTAAATAAAATTAGCTATACATTCTCTTGAATTCCCTTTAATTTCTACATTTTCTATAACCTGGGCTTCAAATGTCTCTCCTTTTGCCCCTCGCACTTTGCAAATCTTTTTGCCGACAGTCATTCCTATTGGTATTTTTGTCACACAAGATTTGTCTGCTCCAGTATCTACTAAAAACTCAACATCATCATTTTGGGGACCAATTTCAAAATTTACTAGGGGCTCTTCTTGATAATCTGTTAGGCCCCCTACGATATAGAGCCCCTGACACCCCTAATCGTCCCCTCTCAGAATGTCACTTAGTTTTTCTTGTTCTCGGGCTATGTGCTCGTCTAATTGGAGTTTCTTACAATGTCTTTTTATATGTCTTTTTTTCTCCACAATAATAACAATACCTGTCACTATATGGACTTTCAGCTCTTCTTGGCTTAATAGAACTTTGGTCTCTTTTAGATGATTCACCTGGCTTATCTCCGCTGGTCCCCGCACTCTCTCTGGCCACAGCTACCATAATTCTGGCCTTTGCCTTTGCCTTTGCCTTTTCTTCTTCTCTCTCTAAATATACCCTTAAAGCTTCTCTTAGCAATTCATTAACACTCTTTTCTTGCCAGTCTTCTAGTTTTTCTGACTTCCGCCTGATATCATGCCAGGATTTAGTTACAAATTGCACTTTAAGGAGGACTTGCCCTTCTGGGCTATCTGGATCTACATTAGAGCTGAAAGTTCCGCTTAATTCTATTAAGCCATGTCACGGGGGTTTCGTCTTTCTCTTGGGTGCTGTCAAAGGCTGGTTTGGTGTTACTCCCCCTAGGGACTGATTCTCTTATTCCTCGGATCATTAAGGATCTGTAATCTCTCATATTTGCTCTTCCCTCTTCTTGATTAGGGCCCCAGTTAGGTTCTACTACGGGCATTTTATGTTCACCTGGGGGCCTGGGTCGGTTCTCCCGCTCCCAAATCCTCATTCCTGGAGCTCTTATCAATCCAGTTTCTTCTGGGGAAAATAAGATGTTGAAAATGGAGTTTAATTCTCCCCACATATAGATATTAGGCCCTAAAAATTGATCAATTTGGTTTGATACCCCTACTGGATCTTCCACTAAATTTCCTAGTTCCTTCTTAAAACTCCTAACTTTGGACGCAGTTAAGGGAGCATTCACAAACCCAATACCACCGGCTACCCTGCCCATGGGAAGTTCTCTGAGGGGGAACAATTTTTCTACTTTAGTTGATTTAGACCTAGTGTTATCACATGGCCTACCATTAATTGTAGGGGGCGACTGACTTTCCTCATCTCTGGGTGTAGAGTTCTGAGATATTGTTTGGCTACCTATTGTAGTGGAGTACACATAGCAGAGGCTTGTTGATGGACAAGAGGTGTATACGATGGCATTGTTTGGGCAATGGGTGGTGGGTGAGGAGGGGCTTGGGGAGAAGGTGTTAAAGGTGTGACTGGGTTAGGGGGTGGTAGAGGGATGGCAGCTGGAAAGGAAGGAGGTGTTGGAGGTATGGTTGGGTTAGGGGGTGGTAAAGGGATGGCATCTGGAAGAGGGGGACATGCATTTAGGCCTACATCAGGAGTCCGACTCCTGGCCCTGTACAGGACAATTCCAAGAATCAAAACCTGTGCCTGAGAGCATCATCCAAACACTTGTTGAGATCTGTCAGGCTTGGTGCTCTGACCACTTCCCTGGGGAGCCCGTTCCAGTGTCCAACCACCCTCTGGGTGAAGAACCTTTTCCTAATATCCAACCTAAACCTCCTGTGATACAACTTCAGGCCATTCCCTCGGGTCCTGTCACTGGTCACCAGAGAGAAGAGATCAGTATCAGTGCCTGCCCCTCCACTTGCCTTCATGAGGAAGCTGTAAACTGCAACGAGTTCTCCCTTCAGTCTCCTCCAGGCTGAGTAAACCACGTGACCTCAGTCACTCCTCATACAGCTTCTCCTCTAGACCTTTCACTATCTTTTCATCCCTCTTTTGGATGCTCTCTAATAGATTTATATCCTTATATTTTGCCACCCAAAACTGCCCCCAGGATTTGAAGTGAGGCTGTACCAGTGCGGAGCAGAGCGGGACAAGCACCTCCCTTGACACAGTTGGCCCTCCTGGCTGCCAGAGCACTGCTGCCTCATATTTAACTTGGCATCGACCAGGACCCCCAGTTCCCTTTCTGCAGAGCTGCTCTCCAGCCTCTTGTTCCCCAGTCTGTCCATACATCCTGGGTTGCCCCATCCCAGGTATAGAATCTGGCACTTGCCTTTGTTGAACGTCATACAGTTGGTGATTGCCCAGCCCTCTCATTTGTCAAGGTCTCTCTGCAGGGCCTCTCTGTCTTTGAGGGAGTCAACAGCTCTTCCCATTTTATTATCATCAGCAAACTTAGTATACCTTTAAGTCCTGCCTCCAAGTCGTTTATGAAGATGTTGAAGAGAACTGGCCCTAAAATGGAAATTTTTTTGTTATAAATTGTTTGTTTAAAAACTCTCAGGACTAGCCCAGGAGCGATCAGAACAATTCTCAGTGAACTAATTTGAGTATGGCTGATAACACTGATACTCTGGCTCAGTTTTAATAGTTTTAGTCTACCAACCTCCAAACCAAGATGATAAGGCCAATGGAGCAATATTTCGGTCACTTAAACAAGCTTCAGGTCAACAAAACCTGGTTCTCATCGATGACTTCAACTACCCAGACATTTGTTGGAAGAACAATACAGCAGCTCATATATCAGCCATCAAGTTCCTGGAATACGTAGAGGACTCCTTCCTCATACAAACGTTAGATGTGCCAAGCAGAAATGAGGCACTGCTGGACTTGCTTCTCACAAACCAAGAAAACCTGCTTTGTAATATCTGTTAGTGATAACCTTGGCTGCAGTGATCACAATATTGTGGAGTTGGAGAGCCAGCTGAGTATGCTAAAGTTTAGTATTAAGACAAAGGTTTTAGATTTTACAAGAGCAAACTTCAGCTTGATCAGAGCTCAGTTGGGAGGGATTCCATGGAAAGCTTCCACAGAGGATAAAGGTGCTAGTGAGGGCTGGGAGTTTTTCCAAGAACGCTTTTCCAGAAAGCACAAAAGCAATTCATCGCCTTTAAAGGTAAAAGAAATAGGCAGAGTAAGAGACCCCCCGGGCTTAACTGCAAGCCTCCGAGCCTGCTCAAGATCAAGAGAAGTATACCAGAGATGGAAAAGCAGACAAATATCTATTGAATACTACACAGGCACTGCCAGGGCATGCAGAGAAGCAGTTAGAAAAGCAAAAGTTCAGCCCAAATTGAAATTGTCCAGAGATGTCAAAAACCCGAAGAAAGGGTTCTTTGCAGATGTAAACAGTAAGAAACAGAAGGAAAATATGGACCTGATGTTAAACGGGAGAGATTAATTAGTCACCAACAATGCTGAAAAGGCTAGAGGTTCTCAACACTTTCTTCTCCTCTGTCTTCTTCACCTAGCACTGTTGGGCCCCAGGCCTTGGGAACAAAAATCCAGGTGGATGCAAGCACAGACCTACTGTCAATGAAGAAAGAGCTGGCACGTGAACTGTTACAGTAGCTTGACCCCAACAAATCGATGGACCCTAACACTATCCACCCAAGGGTGTTGAGAGAGTTGGCTGACATCATTGCAACGCTGCTCTCCATAACCTTTGAGAAGTCACAGAAATCAGGGGATTGCCCAGAAGACTGGAAGAAGGCTAATATCACCCCCATCTACAAGAAAAGATTAAAAGAGGATCATGGAGCTTATACGTCCGTCAGTCTTATTCAGTCTGTGGGAAAGTTATAGAACAAATCTTCCTTGGGGCTATCAGAAGTCAAATGAAGCATAGGATTGGGAAAAGCCATCATGGACTCACCAAGGACAAATTATGTTTAACACACCTGATCACCTTCTATGACTAAGTAACTGGCTTGGTTATGTGGGGTAAGCAGTGGACACTGTCTACATGGATTTCTCCAGTGCTTTCAATGCTGTTTCCCACAGCCTCCTCCTGCAGAGACTAATGTGTTATGGTCTAGACAAGTGGTCTGTGCAGTGGGTGGGGAACTGGCTGACAGGTCACACCTAGAAGGTGGTGGTAAATAGCTCCTTTTCAAACTGGAAATCTGTCACAAGTGGGCCCTCCAGGGATTGATACTGGGCCCAATGCTGTTTACTATCTTCATAAGTAATCTGGGTGATGGAATCAAGTGTGCCCCAATGAAATGTGCTGATGATACCAAGCTGAGTGGGGAAGCGGACACTTTGGAAGAAAGATCCACCCTGCAGGAAGACCTGGATAATCTGGAAAAGTGGGCTAACAACAATCTGATGAAGTTCAACAAAGACAAACATCCTGCACCTGGAAAATATCATCCAGGAATGCAGCATAGGCTGGGATCTACCCCTCTGGGGAGATGTTCTGTGGAAAGGGCCCTAGGGATCCTGGTGGACAACAAGATGAATATGAGTGAACAGTGAGCTGCTGTGGCAGAGAGCCAACAGGATGCTGGGTTGCATCAATAAGGGCACCATCAGCAGAGATAAAGAAGTCATTCTCCCACTCAGTGCCTTGTCAGGCCACACTTGGAATACTGTGTTCACTTTTGGTCCCTGATATACAAAAGAAGATGTGGGCAGGAGGGAGAGGGTCCAGAGAAGGGCCACAAGGATGATTCAAGGACGAGGAAAGTGCCATGTGAAAAAAGGATGAGAGAACTGTTTGTTCAGCCTTGAGTAAAGAAGGGGAGTCTGTATCACTGTGTTCCAGTATTTAAAGGGTGGCTACAAAGAAGATGGAGACTTCCTTTTTACAAGGAGTCACATGGAAAAGACAAGGGGTAATAGGTACAAGTTACTCCTCAGGAGATTCCAATTGGACATGAGAGAACAATTTTTCACAATGAGAACGATCAGCCATTGGAATAATCTCCCCAGAGAAGTGGCAGATTCCCCAACATTGGACACTTTTTAGGTGTACTAGGTCATCTTGTCTAGACCATGCTTTTGCCAAGAAAGGTTGGACCAGATAATCCTTGAGCTCCCTTCCAATCTGGTGTTCTATGATTCTGACAGAGTATCATAAACCCTGAAGATAATACCAAATGGGCAAACTGAGCTGCTGCTTAGTTGCCATAGTTCAATTTTTTTCTTGCAATCTGAAATACACTTTCTACTAGAGACTCATTTTATATATTATTTTGGATGATTAGGTAACTACATATTATTTAAATAAAACCAAACACCAACCAACCAAGAAACCTCCTTCCCATCCCTAACAGTTAAGATATCTCTGCCTGTGAACCCTGAACAGCATATGATTATCCCCTTTTCACACTTTGCTAGTGTCTGCTGGTGCTGCTTTCACTTTTTAAGTTTTGCGCATGTCCCTTTTCAAAATCCCCCTCAAAGAACAAAACCAAAACACAAATATATATAACAGTGCAACATAACAAAACAAATAGCATTCTAACAATTTGGTGGGTAATTAATTCACCTGAGATTAAGTGATCTTTAGGCAGTCTGTAACAAAACACTGCTTTGCAGTAAAAGCAAAAAGGCAACAAATTATTTTAACAAATCAAGAAGGTATACAATCTTGATCATGTCTCTTATTAGTTTCCTTCTGTTATCTCTTCCCTCACCTATCTGTTGCTTGCCTACTACAGCTGGCTACAAAACATACAGCAAGGATTGACTTTGAAGGCGTTTAATGTTTGTAAATAAATCCAGAATAGGACCCAAGCTGAAGAGGTGATACAGGATCAGCTTACTAGGACAATTCTGAGCACGTGCATATGCAGGTAAAGTCCAGGATACATCAAATTAAAAGAAAAGATCAGGGCATTTCTGAGCCTTCATCTCTTATCTCTTCTTTTTTTTTTTTTTTCTCTTTTTTTTTTTTTTTTTTTTTTTGGCAAAGCTGTCTTGTGTTCGTTGTTGTGCAGATCACAAACAGTGCGGGTGGGGGGGGTGAGGGGTGGTAACAACAGTCCATCACAAATGAGAATAAGTTGTAGTGACTATTGTATAACATAAGTAATAAGCATGTGCAAATTTTCATAGAATCATAGAAAGCAGCCATTCCTCTCTTACAACATGGTTTGAGTGTTTTGAAACACCCGACTGCATGCTAATAAGGCTGCTCCTAGTATGTGTCACTATTTAATGGAGGAGGACCCAGGTTTTCAAGCAAGTGGAGAAGTCCTATGATGTGCTGTAGGTGTCAAAGAATGATCACAAGTTCTTTTCATTTATTCACCATACAGGCAACAGCAATATCATTTCCTTTAAAAGCAAGTCTTCACTATGACACCTTGATCTTCAATACAGAAGGGGTGATTCAAAACTCAAGTCAAATCAGCTTTTATGGACTCCTTCAATGAGAGGGGCAAGACGGTATCTCGTCTGTGGGCTGATCTGGTCTTGGATCAATCTAACCAAAAGAAAAAGCCCCCAAAACAAAAACAACAACAAAAACCCCAACCAAACAATTGACCAAATAAGCCCAGAACAAAAAAAAAACCAACACTTTAACAGAATTTCATAGAGAAAGAGGACACGAGGTTCTTTGGAATGAAGTTTGAGCTATCCCAAACTGGGCCTCAAGTTTTGGGCCTGTATTAGAAGTTAAGAAGCCTGTGGCGCAGTTAGAAATTAGATTAAGGTGTGTGTATTTTTTAGATAGGATAGTTAGAGTGAGATCATGGTAGCTACCTTAAAGTGAGATTGTTTTGCATTCTTTTAACACTCTATACCAATTAGAGTGCACCTGTAACTGTAAACTATCTGGAACTGTATTTAATCAGCCATTTTGAGCAATAAAGGGAGAACACATGATGTAATCACATTGATTAGAAGTCTGTGTTGCTCTGTCCCAACTTCCAGAAATTAATAAGAACCCTGCCTTCGAAAAACCACCCAAAAAAAAAAGCCGCAACAACCCAGTGCATTTCAGCATCATTTCCTAGGAATAAAAATCAAAATTTACAAGTTTAAGAGAATTATAATGATACGTGGCATTTCCAGTTCAAGGGTTATTGAAATTGTTGAAAAAGTTCTAGCTAGACAAAACTTTGGATAAACAGTAATAGAAATATTAGATGCAGTGGAAGACTTTAAACTACAAGTTGATAGCAATTTAAGGATAAGCACGAATAACTGCTATAAAAAAATGTCTTCTTTACTCACACAGAAATCTTTTGAATTAACTGATATATACAAAAAAGATGACTNAAAAAAAAAGAAAAAAAAACATGAAAAGTTTTGAAATTTGCATCTCATTCATGGTTATTCGGCAGCTGCATTTTTAGTTCTGTGAAGGCCAAAAGTGTTGAAGAACTGTGTACTTTCAAAAACTTAAGTCATAAATTAATACCAATACATTGCTTTTCTACATGAAACTTCTAAAAGGCCTACATTCACAGAATTTAAACACACATGTAGGCAAAACAGTTTACTGATTGCTATAAATGGTTAGGAAGCAGAAGTGAAAGAGTTGAAACCTTATTTTTAATACAAAAATTTTTAAAAATTATGTTTCTAAAATGGCAAACAACACTTTGAAAATTTCCAGAAAGTATTAGTACAGAGAAGAGTGCTGCCAAGAAAAATTACCTCCAAGGTCGGCAGCTCCAGGAAATAACATGATGGAGAAGCCAAGGCACCTCATGGAGCACCTTTTAAATTTAAGGTTGCAGAGTTCACANCTTCCAGAAATTAATAAGAACCCTGCCTTCGAAAAACCACCCAAAAAAAAAAGCCGCAACAACCCAGTGCATTTCAGCATCATTTCCTAGGAATAAAAATCAAAATTTACAAGTTTAAGAGAATTATAATGATACGTGGCATTTCCAGTTCAAGGGTTATTGAAATTGTTGAAAAAGTTCTAGCTAGACAAAACTTTGGATAAACAGTAATAGAAATATTAGATGCAGTGGAAGACTTTAAACTACAAGTTGATAGCAATTTAAGGATAAGCACGAATAACTGCTATAAAAAAATGTCTTCTTTACTCACACAGAAATCTTTTGAATTAACTGATATATACAAAAAAGATGACTTGACACATATCACTGTAACATAATTTAAGAAATATTTAATTGTGAGAAGTGAAGAAGTTTTTCTTGAAATGGCAGAAATTTATCAATTTAAAAAATCATTCTACTTTAAAGTAGTTAATCCTCAAATATCCTATGGGATGTTTCAAAACGTTCCTGTGTTCTAAACCTTACCTCTTCTTCCTCTCTACAGGAGAAATAAAGGGTACAAGCCTGCTAACTTATGTCTCAAAAACCAGATGTAAGAATAGTTTAAGCATACATTGCATCTATTAGACAATATTGAATCAGTTAACNAAATAACATGATGGAGAAGCCAAGGCACCTCATGGAGCACCTTTTAAATTTAAGGTTGCAGAGTTCACATAAAATAAAATAAAAAAAAATATAAAAAGGGTAACCCATGCTGTAAAACAGGCATGGAAAACTCTTGATGCAATTCATTTGCATCTTGCAAACAAACAAAAGTCGTCCTCAAAACCAACTTATTCCATGTTCATAATTTTAATGGTTTCTTCCAATTTTAGGAAGGAGAAACAGGTTTCTAAACTTATTCCATCAGACAAAAAAAAAAATCAGTCACAAACAATATATAAATCATCATAGTCTGACAGCTATACCTACTTCTGAATATAGGGGAGGAGGCAGAAAACGAAACTCCTGGATATATGCAAATAATGGTCCTTGCAGTGCTCTCTGAAAATCATCAAAAGCAGCTACAGATGCAAGGCCAGACTGTCTGTTTTCCTCTGTGACCACTTCTGCATAGCTAGGAGGTGCTGGAAGGAGAAGGTACATACTGTTCAAACAACAAGTTCTTATGCATGACAAAATATACAACATGATAAATATTAAACTCTGACCACTGAAAGATTCAACAGCAGATAAACAATGACTTAAAATCTGTTAAACAAAAAAGGAAGACTATTTTGTTTTATTCTGATATTAAGCTTATGTTCAAAGACCGACAGACCACTGTTTATTGTGGCTTAATTATCCCCTTAAAATTTAAATCAGACCAAAGATAATTTAATCTCTGTACAGGTAGAAATGACAGAACACTGCAGTCCTCTGTACTCCAGAAGTGTCCAGGTCTGGGATTTGTACTTTAAAAAAGCAAGATATTAGATATGTAAAAAGAGAAGGAAGGAAATACCTAATTCTTTCTTTGGCCATGAGAGATCTCCCATAGAAAAGAATATTATCTTTTCACAAAGCCTTGGCAACTGAGGCTCATGAGAAAGCCCAGAAAGTGCTATTATGGGTTGCAATGCCTTATAACCAAGGATGTAATTGGGATACTGGAAGTGGAAGCAATGAAGTTATGCACAGATACAGTGGCATCCTGTGCTTTTATTTCCACCACTTTCCAAAGAAGCTAGATTTCACTGCCTGTCCTAGAGACAGAAAGGCAGGGAGGGAAAAAAAAATCTCTTGCTCTACACAGAACAAGCAGGTGGCAAGAAAACATCCACATCGGATTTCCTGTGGGCTTTATCATAAAAGGATGTAATTTGACTCTGTTAACAAGACTGCAATAAATAAAGCAGACAAAAATCAAAAGAGAGTAGCAAATTGGTTGGGATTTGTATTATCAAGTTACCTTCTAGTCTTTCAGGCAGAGTCAGACCAAGCCAACTCATGTTCATGCTACCCTGGCTGCTTATGCTTGATGTTCTGCTACCAAATGGATGTAGAGGAATGGTACCAATGACCAGTGGTAAGTTAAGGAATAAATCCACAGCCCCTGGAATATCAACATATACCTGAAGAAAAATGAAACAAGTATATGATTAAAATGTGGGGTTTTATCAGCTCTTCATAAGTATTAGTCTAAGTTATCTTTCTGTGAAAGTTATCATAAGGAGCTTGTTTCTAAAAGCCCCTTTTAGGGCCCATGTCCTTATGGAGACATGAGCTCTTCAAGTTAAGAAGAGTCTTAATATGAGCCTTCACATGGAAATGCAGTCTACTCATTAAATGCTTGCTTAGTTGACAGACAGCTGCTTTAAGAATTTGTATGATTTAAACTAAATTTACTTACCAGACCTCCTGTCATGATACTAATACCAGAACGTGTATTTCTTTCATAACTAATGATCACAAAATGCTGTGCTAGAAATTTTTATGGCATGTTGGAAGCTACTAACTCTTGTGAGTGAAACAAACTGCCCAACATACCATCAGTGAATACTCCACACGGATTATACTACAGTCAAGGATTGAAGGGGAAACAGGTGGAATTTTCAACTGTTTGCCATTCCAGGTTTCTGTTTTGCCAGATGACAAGGATTCCCCACAGAGGTTGGCAACAAGCTGTCTGACTTCCTTCATTTTCCCTTTGGCATAGAATGCCTGCGTTTGGTAAATGGTTGCCTTTGGCACCACCATACGGGAAGAGCAATTCTCAATCTCAGCAAAGATCTGAATTGATTCACCTGAAACAAAAAGAAAAACAAACAAACTAGCAAAACACACCAGAATTTCAATTTCTCTTTACATTTACAAGGCAGCTTAAGCAAACTTTCACATTCTTTATACTGTTATAACGATGCTATCACTGCTGTACCTGAAAAAACCATCCACTGATGCTGATAGAAACAAGATCCCCATGAGCTGTTCTAAAAGGAAAAAGCAAACAGCACATCCAATTAAAAAAAAAAAAAAGAAAAAAAAAGGTTTAATACCCAAAACATGCCAGTCTAACAGATGAGGTCATTGAAACATCTGGAGATACAAGTAGCACTTTCTTAGTTAACAGGGTATGCAGTGAAGATTGATAAATGCAGACTGATATGGTACAAATATCCTTAATGTTTCATTTCTGTAAAAACAGTAGTACAGACTCCAGCTTTAAAAAGGAAGGAAAACCGCACAGAATTAATTACAGGATCACATACCTGGGGTGTAGCCCTTTCTTTCAATTTTGGCACTTAAAGATATTGGGCCTGAGGTACAAAGCCAACAACATAGAGTCTTTTCCTTTGTGCCTGCTTGGGGTGACTGCAAGAAGAAGAAAAGTATCGTCCATCAAATTAGGAGCTCCATGAATCACATCAGGTATTTAAACCAACACAGGAAAATAGTAATTTTCATAATGTGCTTTTTATTACATATTTTGATAAACAAAGCTGCTTTCATAGGAAAAGTCTCAAGCAGTTTAAACAGCATTATACAGATACAATGTTTGTCCTAATTCCACTGGTGCATTCATATTGCTTTTTCTTCGATCCTCCATACTACAGCCACAATTAAAACAATACTAAAAGAAAATACTGTACAGCTTAAAACAAAAGGCTTCATAGCTTCTTCACACTTTCCATTAAGCTGCATTTCCAAAGTAAAATAACTAAGCTCAACTACTGTAATCTTTACTCCTGCTATTTCATCAGTTTCTGAATAATCCTGTTTCTTTTATGTTAGAAAGACTTATTTTACACAACACCAAAATTTAGGGCTTGATCCAAAGCCCACTAAAGTCAAATGAGAGACCTTCGATTTTCACGGAGTTTGTGCAAGATCCCCTTGCAAGCTGATTTTTCACCCATTCACACAAGAAATCTGTTTCAATGGTCTTCTAATTTTCTTTCCCCTCTAGATTAAAATTTGAGAAGGGGATTTTTAGGCCAGACTGAAATTAAATCCTCACTGAAAGCAGTTATGATATTAAAGTTATTTTAATAAAATGATATTTCAGAAAAGAGTTATACAGAATTGCAATCATCTCCTCCCCATCAGTAGAAAACTATCAATAAGGAAATTATCAATTATGCATAGCAGTAAATTTTTTACTTTGCATTTTAAAATTAGCAGTCCCTCACTAAAATATCAAGCATTGCATTGTTCCTTCAAAGATTGATTTATATTTATAATTTAAGAGGATCAGTTCACCAAATTTTCTCACTTAATGAGAGTCTACAATTTGGTAGTGTCACTTTAGATCGACAAATGCATTTTACGTCTTTTAAAGATCAAGCAACTCCATGTACAGGATAACTTAGCCTTCAAAATACCAGCAGTTAAAGAGTTGTTAAACTGATGTAATACTTAAAATAAGAGCTGTACCTAAACTAGCAAATAAACATTAGGTAAAGTTACATGCTGATGTTGTTTCAGGTCTTATACTTCATTATTTTTATGCCAGAAAAGGAATGAGTAGTTCTGTCAGTTCTTACCAGTAACNCGTGAGAGCAGCCACTGAACGGGGGGAGGGGGGGGGGGACACCTTCTTAACACCCTACGTCACTAAAATAAAATAACTAGCACCATCTGCTCGGGTACCTCAGGGGAAACTCCGGGATCCCGAGCCCTTTCCCCCTCCCAGGGAGCCTCTCCCTGCCGCGTTCGGGAGCCGAGCTGCCACTGCCCGGCCCCCGCCGTTTCTTTGCCACTGCTCCGGGATTTTTGCTACANGTAGCAAGTGGTCTGTGCAGGACAAAGGTCAGAGTAAAGTTTTTCTCTCATTCCAGTAACGATTCGATTGATCAGATTTTGAATTAGTATGTTGGCGGGNTGCCTGCCGGGACGCCCCGCAGTTCCAGCTACACGTGCGGAGTTTCTGATACATCTCGTCTACCACTCCGGGATTTTGCGCGTCCCTGCTCTTCCAGCTTCCTGCTTCCGAGGTCCCTGCTGCAGCTCCTTTTGTGAGAGATTAAACCATGATTCATGTCAGATAAAATATATGTATAGTGATGAGACTGTGCCATGGGACAAATACAAAGATGAATTCTGAGAAACTGCCAAGTAAGGCTAGAGGGGAAATAACTTGAGCTAACATGTACCTGNATTCTCCTGGGAAGGGCAGAGATATCGCGAGATTTGGGCCGGGGGAAGGGGTTGGGTGCACCTCCTGGCTCTCACTTGCTCTCTCGGCCTCCAAGAAGGACGNTATGAAACTGCTTATGCAAGCAAAGCAAAACTGCATAAAAGCCTGGGGTCAGCGAAGGGTGAATGATGAAGACTTCGGCTTTCCTCCCAACTACCACCAGAGAGAGCTAACGACCATCAAGAAAGAGCCTACGCACGCGCAGCATGTGCAGACAAGGACAATAGACGTCACAACAGGGAATAGAAACTGGGAGGGGGTGGGCTGCTGAAAACTGCTGAGAAATGCTTATGCATATGTATGAATATATGGAATAAATATTTGCAGAACTAACAGTTGGTGTGCGTGTTGGTGGAGCGCAGACTCCCCGCGCACCCAGTGCTGCTTGCTTGCTTTTTGTTAAATATAATTAATAAATAACTAAAATTTTAATTAAAGATTGGAGCACGGATTTTAATTTCTAATACTTTTGCTATCCAGAGGGGCACCAGGATCCGCTGCCCCTCGGGGTTTGTAAAGGAAGCCCCTTTTCCATCCCTTCTGCCGTCTGTGCCCGCCGTCGTCCACGTGCAGAGAGACGACCGAACTCGCGCCACAGCGCCCCCTGCAGCCCCGGGGGAATCATTGCACCTGCCCTACCCAGCTGGGGAGCCACCAGCGCCCCTGCCGGCTGTGACCATAACTACACCGAAGGGGAAGGTGCCTGACAGCCGAGAGAAGGCTGTTACTGTGTTTCTGGTTTTGTTTGCTCTTCCTGACGTTGTTGTTGTTTGTTTGCCTTGTTATACATAGTAGTAAAGAACTGTTATTCCTTTCCCCATATCTTTGCCTGAAAGCCCCTTAATTTCAAAGTTATTATAATTTGGAGGGAAGGGGGGGTCATATTCTCCATTCCAAGGGAGGTGCCTGCCTTCCTTGTCAGACACCCGTCTTTCAAACCAAGATATATGTAGAACTGTAGTTTTAATGTATCATAATAAGCATAACTTATTTGCAACGTTTCCATATCTCAGAAAAACATAATGTTAAAGATGGGGAAATATATCATCTCCAATTCATTCAACAGCAGTTTTGTACAAGTTTTAAGAATCAATTAAAGAATTGTGCAAGAAAAGTGCCGGAGGAATACACATCTCCTTTAGAGACCATTTTCAAATGTAGAATAAAACACGCCCTTTTAAGGTCAAATTAAGACCAGCAAGAAAAATTAGCATTAGAACCATCCCATTATTATTTTGGACATTGTATTCTGTAAACAACTGTGTATTATTTACTTGGCTAGTATCTCAGTGGTTTAACTATAACTAAATGCTTTTGTAGTCTGTTTTGCCTTAAGTACAGTAGTTAAATATTTCAATGTAGAGTTCTGGAGAGAGCCTTTGAGCATCGTCTAATTTTCCTTTACCCTGATGAAATCATCTTAATACACACACACACATAAAAAGATAAAGACTATTCTGCTCTGAATGCTGAAAGAAAAAGTCCTTTTGGGGAGTTGGAGAGGGAAAAAATATGCAGATAGGGACATCAAACCTTTCAGCATCACCCTTTTATCCTCTTCTCCCTCTTCCTCCTTCCTCCTCCCCCCTCTCCCCCCTCCCCCCCCCCCCCCCCCCATCATAAGACGAAGGACATAAGATTTTTATATTCCAGTCATGTCCAGTTAACTATAACTTGTCTTTTCCTACCACTTTCATCCTTTAATCTCCGGGAAAAATTTTTATATTGCACTATGTTTAAAATGCATCATAATAAAAGATAAGTTATGGGCAAAGCTTCCCTCCCTAAATTCTGTATAAAATAATACTAGCTGTGCTATTACTTTACTAGAAAGAATCATTCTGCTACAAGTTTGACATCTCTATTTGCACATTTGAAATGTTTAGGTTTTTTTTCTTAATAACACAAATGAAATGATTTTCTAATCTCCCTTCAATGTTTCATCCTGCTGCAGTATCCTTTAAGAGAAGAAAAAAAAAAATCAGTAAGGCCAGTCAGCATATTGGTTCTTTTCACTATTGCTTTGTATTTGGTTGCACTGGGTCTGGCTGGGATGGAGCTAATTTTCCTCATAACAGTCCATATGGTGGGGTGTACACACACACGCAGACACACAGGACAACCAGACAGGCAGGGCTGACACAGACATTCATGGCTATGGTGTTTGCCTTCTCCAGCAACCACTACACACACTGAGGCCCTGCTTTTCAGGATGTGGCTGGACATTTCCCTGCTGATGGGAAGTAGTGAATTACTTATTATTTTTGCTTTGCTTCCGCATACAGCTTTTGTTTTTTCTTATTAAAACTGCCTTTATCTTGACCCACAAGCTTGTCCATATTATTTTCTCTCCCTGGCCTGTAGATGTGGAAAAATGAGAGAGCAACTGCATAGAGGGCTGGCAGGCAGCCAAGGTCAACCCACCACATTGGTTTTGTTTTAAATAAATTTTAGAAATATTCCATGGATACAGAATAGCAAGAAATTATAAGGAGGCAGTGTCAAACTAGTGTTCTTCAGGCCTTTTACTACCAGCCTTCATTTATTCCAGTATTATCAAAGATGGCTTCATAGTTATTCCTTCAAGTCACTTGACAAGACCTTTATTGCTTTAATAAATTCTTGTGCTATTTTATTGGTCATATTTGAACACTCCTTCCAACTCCAGGGAATATCAGTATCATCCTTATCACCTCTTCTATAAGAGTTTTTCATCTGAACCTTTAATTTGACTTCTAAAAGTTTCCATATATATGCATCTTTTTCAGCAATCTAACAATACTGACTGTAAAGCCCTGTGCTATTTGCAGAAACTGATCTGTAAAAGCATTTATCATCTGCAGGTTCTGTTAAAGCCAGTCCCTCTAATAAGCAGATGTTTTATTAGCTTTAATATTAGGTATCAGTCTAATATTCTGCCAACTTCTTTTAACCTTAATGACTTTGTCACTTGACTTTTACAGTAAAAGACTCCTCCTACCTCCTTCCTTTCATCTATTTCCAGACTCTCTCTGTTCCCTCATATTTAATTTTCCTGCAACTTGTATTTGACCTAATTTCCATGTTGGTAACTCCTCTGTGTATAAATCTTCCCTTCACAATGTACACATTAGATACCTCAAACTTGTGTGTGTGTATGTGGCAATTTATCTTAAGACTTCTGCTATCACTCTTGCTTCACCTTTGCTTTCTGAGACAATCGGGATTAGGTATGGGAATGTTTCTTGCTTCATCCACCCATTAATTTGTTTTTTTCCATCCTGGCTTTTTTGTCTAGAGGTCAGCCTGAGCACATACATCCTATTTGAAGTAGAAAAAAAAAAAAAAAAAGCCAAGCAAACTCTTATTTAGTTCGAATGCAGTTAAGCCTGCCACATCTGTTTCAGACTGAGCCTGAACAGTTAAGCTGTTCTCACTAGGTTCTGATGGCCTGCATGGCTCCAGTAAAATCCTGTTTCGTTTAGAAGATACCTCAGCCCCTCTGCAGGACTCAAATGACACCAGTTCCCCTCCCTTCTTCTGTTCTTCTGTGAAGGGGTCCAATCCTCCATAAAGAGCCAACACACCTCAGTCAAAAGAAAGTAACCAACTGAGCAAGAACGAGCTCCTGTTTTGTGAACAACTCTTAACCAGTTTAAAAGCAACCTCTTCAGTTTAATGAGATTATGTCCTCTATTGCATGTCTGAGCACAACTCCTACTACCACTGAAAAGGTTTCCCTCTCCCCACAAGAATTTTTCTTAAGTGGGTATGTATGTATCTTAGCCTTCTCTCACACAAGCTGTGTACTGCATGTAAGTACTTACATCTGTGGAAGCTCAAAGCTGAATGCATATTCATGCCTTCCTGAATGAATGGTGTGAAGGCCTTCTTCAGAATTGTCATCATCTAGGAGGGAAAAACCCAATATGCTATTCCACCTGTGAACATTTTACATAGCATAATATATTATATAGGTTCCTTTTCCAGAATAAGAGGGATTTATACATTCTTTACAACACTAAGAATACAGTGTCTCAGAAACAAGTCTCTCCAGTCCATTTTTTATTAACTGCTAGATGTATAGCTGCAGAATTTTTAAGGTTAGGTGAGATCCCAAGACTCGCCTGACATAAAAGCAGAAGTTACCTTGTTTTAATTTATGATCTTGATTCCAAGTACTGAAATAGTTGTAATTGCTGCCATTTCAAGGTCTGATTGAAAGATCTGTAATGGAAAACTGCTTTCTGATATGACTTCTAGTTAAAACTTAAAATGAAATAGAGCTCTCTAGTAGTATTACGTGATCTTAGTATTGTCTGCTACATTAATCGATTACATGTAGCAATTCAGCTTCCTCCTATTGCCTGCCTAGCAAGTGTCCAAAAAATTGATTTTTTAAAAAAAGTGCACAAGCACCACCTAGAAAGTACCAAACAAATTCAGGGGCACGAGAAGTGGCAAGCTGTCCAATTAATGTTGTTAAGAGCTAATGTATCAAAAATTCGAAGTTTAGCTCGATCTTGCTTGGATAGCAAAGACCCATACATTTCCTAATTTCAACGAGAAAGCTGACCTTGTTTTATAGTCATGATTCTTTGTTTTGCTTTAAATGTCCCAAGAAATTTGCAGTTTGTTCCGATATAATTACCATGATCCCAGAAAAAAACCCCGCTGATTCCAACAGAATAGAAAGTTATTTAGCTAAAACAATTGAGCATTTAATATACAAAAGGGTTGGCATAATTAAGGCACATATAGTGGGATTACACAAAAGACCCTTCCTGTTGTTAAGTCTGAAGCATCATGAAGGAACACTGCTACATTTTAAGATTTTTTTTTAGTTCCTGCTGTTCTACAAAAAAGTGCTGATGCTCCAATTTCTTTAGTGCACCAGAAATGCTGAAACAAACCTATGCAAAAATATAAAACCCCTAGAACACTATTTATACAAATGCACCTGCAGCACGTAACGTCACAAAATAACGATCTTCAATACACTGAAAGAGCAAAGCAATGCGTATAATGCTTTGTTGTTGTTGCTGAAAAACGCTTGGAGGGCTTTGCTTGTTTTTAATTAAAAATAATAGTGTTTTCCTTGCACATACACTTTTCTCATCCTTTCACCTCCTGTCAGATCAGCAGTCTCATCGAGCCTGAACAGCAGCAGCAGAATTATGGTAAGCAAGTACTGAGCTGTCAGTCACAGACTAGGCTGGAGCAGAAGAGGACTGGCCTAAACAGGCACGAGCACATCCCCTGCCAACCACTCATATATATCCAGTATACATTACACCCCACTACATTTGCTCAGCAACTCTGCTCACAGTCTGGCCTGACTACCGCAGAGGTAAGGAGAGAGGGGGAGGACATCACCCACACCTCACCATTTGCCCTCCTCATATCACAGGGCCATGCTGCCGGCTTGCCCCGTGCAGACACCCCAATCCCGCACTTCTCTCAGGAGCACGTGCTGACCATTACTGAAAGGCGATTACAGATAGTGCTGGCCAGGGGCGTGGGACAGGAGAGATAACCGAGCGAGCGTTGCAGGAGGCTGCAGGGCCGTGTGTCCCAACGGCCGCCCCTGCTCACAACTCCTTGCTGGCCCAGTGGATGTGCTTGGCAGGAGCTTGAATACTTCTGTCTGTCCCCAGAGGTGGGCATTCCCAAGAAGGGCAATGTGCCCTCTGGAGCCACTTCGCTCCGCCCCTCAGCACACACCAGAGAGCGGGCAAAGGAACTTCCCCCACGTCCCAGCCCCCTACAATCAGCGGCTGGCATCACCTTAGCATCAGGCTAACAAACCCCAGCAGGCCAATGACAAGACGGGGATAGGAAGTGGTCTTCCAGACTATGGTAGGGGTACAAGGAGTAGAGTTAAACTCCACTCTGCGCAGCAAGTGTTCACAGTCCTGCCGCTGCAGCCAAGGGAAGGACAGTGGTGTCCCGGGACAACTGCTTAAGACTGTACGTGCTGCACGTGCAGCACCAGTCTTGTTTCTGGTGTCGGAACGAAACAGATCTGTCCCTTCCCTGCCACCTTTTGTTCCCTTTCCAGACAAAACCAAGCACCTACTATCGAGGTCAGCATTTGCATCTACAGGCCACATACAAAGTCATTGCTGCTGCTTAAGCTGACAGAAGCATGGGATCGCCTTCTTACTCGTAAGGATACATCCTGCTATGAATGACTCATGCATGCTTGCATGTTTCTGTCATCTACAAGCCAGAGGTGAATGAATATTTCGCATGAGAAAATTATTTCTAAGGCAGCAGTATAAAGAACATTTGAGCCAGAAAGACACCTCATGAGTGACCCGAGCTTGCTTGCATCGTGGTAACATAATTAAAATCGATAGCAACTGCTATTTCCAGAGGATCACTGCAATAAATATATTTCGAATTAAAAAAAACAAACCAAAAACACACACACAAAAAACCACACCTCCCCCCAAACAAAGCCAAAACAACACACCAAATCACCCAACCAAATTATGTACTCAGTTTTAACATTTTCTTGTTCTAGGAATTGAGTCATCACCACCCTCTGACATGTGCAACCAATGTGCAGAGAGAAGGAATACTCCCTCCCTTCTACCCAGGACTGGCCCCAAACAGGATTGAACCGCTTCTAACAAAGGGTGGAAACTTCAGAAATAACAACCTTAGAGTCCCTTTTACTTTCACAACGTAACTATACAAACAATAAATTAGCAAATTTAAGACCCACAATCCCACTCACAATGCAATATCCCATTTCCGAACCCAAAAATAAGGGAATTTGCAGGGCACTTTCCATTTCTATAGGGGCTTAGCAGACCAGGTTTTCATTGAATGCAGGTTCCAGAACTCCTCAACTCCGAAGCGATGTTCCAATTATATAACCATGACCTCTTATTTGGCCTTTCAGACAAATTTTTACATTTGAGTCCCCCATAGAGGAGTTTAATAAAAGACATTAAAGTAATTTACAAGTATACTAGTTTAGAACAAAGGAAGAAATGGGAAATTACGGGTGCGGTGGCGATAGCACATCAAAGTAATCCACAGGAAATCTTTATCTGACAACAATGAATCAACCTTAAAAAAAATTCTGCAAGTTAGACCTGTATCTGTTATGTGTCAAAAAGTCTAATGTTACATTTTAATTACACTTATGATTCGATAGGATGCTACCAAGAAAGTAGTTTTCTACATATCTGGTTTTAACAAATATTTTCCCCATAGAGAAACAAATCACATTAATATGGCTAAGATAAAAAAAAAAGACATTGTATATTAAAATACACATTAAAAACAATGCAAACCCTTATGAAAAGACTGTTAAAAGGCAGGTATTATTAAAAAGTCCTGTTTTCAGGTACGTTGAAAATGCACCTCAACATGCTTTTAAGTAAACGTTCAAATAATCAAAAATACAACCTAAGAACTGAACCAGCATTTCCTCATCTTTAGAAATAGTGAATGCTCTGAGACTGCATATTCAAAAGGGATAAACCAAGCAAAGATGCATCTTTTCCTGGAAATACGTCTGCATGTAGTGAATGAATAAACGAAAAGCTTACCTCTTGCATGCCCGACTAGAACGTCCTTATGGTTAAAATACTCTACTTCTTCGGTGTAACTTTGTGTATAGGCAGTGTTGGATCC
>VWYE01013207.1:0-17202 GCA_013398995.1 Alaudala cheleensis | reverse complement strand
AAAAAATGGTAGGGATGGCTTGGAAAGGAATTGTTCATAAAGAAAAATGTCATTATTCCATGTGCATGATGGGGTAATGAATGTGATAACAGCCCTGCAGGAGCTGCTGCTGAAATAGTCAGGGTGGCTTTGGCCACGTGCTCCTAAAAAGGAGGGAACAGAGGGAGGGAAAAGGTCAAGGGAAGGAGGGAATTGAGAGGTCTGGAAAATCCTCCTGTTCAGCTAAGCTTGGATAAACATCCCTGGAAGTGTTCCAGGCCAGGTTTGATGGGGCTTGGAGCAACCTGGGATAGGGGAAGGTGTCCCTGCCCATGGCAGGTGGGGTGGAATGAAATTATTTTTAAGGTCCCTCCCAACACAAACAATTCTGGGATTCTGGGACAGGATTCCTTCATTGGAAAAGGGATGGTGAGGCTGGGCATGATGGTTTGTAATTTGTAGATGAATTAGACACATCCATGGACAGCAGATGGGAAGCAGTTGTTGCCACAGGATAGCTTGGATTCTGAAAGGAGATGTGGGATGAAAAAGGAATTATAAATATCCAGTGATTTGAGGCCCACTGCATGCCCTGAGTGTCAAAATCCAACTCCTTGGCTTGAAGAGAGGATGGAGTGGGAGAGAGACCTCTCAGGCTGTCAGTCAGGTTCTTCTCTCTGCCAATAAATCCCTCCAAAATAAATACCTAAATGAAAAGAGTCAAAAAAAAATAACTGATCTGGCCAATATCCAGCAGTAAATACAGCTGAGGGGGGCTTTGGTAGAAAAATGTAATGCAAAGAAAATGTATTAAAAATAAAATAAAAGTTAAGTAAATTTGAGGAGAGAGGAGAGGGAGAGGGAGAGGAGGAGTCCTTACCTTTCCATTCAGGTTCCTTTGGCTCAGTGGCAGATAGGAGAGAGGAGCATTTTCTCCTTTGCAAAACACATGCAATCCCTGGCCAATACTTTAGGCTCTTGCCAAGTCAGGCAGAAGAACTTTTATTTTTAAGGCCAGACAGCATATTTTGATAATTGAGCCTGACCTCCTGTATAAGCAGGGCAGGAGAGCAAATTTTCACATCAAACTCATTACTTTCCCCTCAGACTGACCATGCATTGCAAAATACTTCTCTCTTTCTTCCCAATTTTTGCATTTAAACCCCCCACCCTCACTTTTTGGAGCCAATTTGTTCTGTTTGCTAATAATGAAATTATAAACGGTGCTTGTTTTGCCTATAATTTTAATTTTTAAAAGATTTTCGTCTCCCTGCCAGTGGGATTT
Organism: Alaudala cheleensis; assembly: GCA_013398995.1. Taxonomy (NCBI): domain Eukaryota; kingdom Metazoa; phylum Chordata; class Aves; order Passeriformes; family Alaudidae; genus Alaudala; species Alaudala cheleensis. The sequence continues at coordinate 15,938 of VWYE01013207.1, read as the reverse complement.
CCTATTCCTTTGCCTGCTGAATGACAGAGTCCTGCTTCCCAGATCCCGAGGGGATGGGATCAGTTGGAGCCTGTGAGACTGTGCCAGAGCAAAGATGATCATTTGGAGGCTGACTGGAGAAAGTGGAGACTGGAAACAAAAGTTAGATCAGCTCTCCTGGTGCATTAATCAGCAGGGGTGCCTTTATTCCTTTTCACAGGCAGTTTGGTTGGCACAATTATTCATCTGTGCTCCGTTTGAAAAGCTGGAGGTGGGATAAATACCTGCTGTGCAACCAGAAATAGATGGCCAAGTCACAAAAAATTGAAAAATAATTTTAAAAAAATTCTAATTAATTGGGAGTGTGTTGTGGAGAAGAATAAAGCCCTGCCCAACCTGGCCTTGGATATTTCCAGGGATCCAGGGGCAGCCACAGCTTCTCTGGGCACCCTGTGCCAGGGCTCAGCACCCTCACAGGGAATAATTCCTTCCTAATAGTCAATATAAACCTAATATTCAATTTAAACCTGCCCTCTTTCAGCTCAATGCCATTCCCCCTGGTCCTGTCACTGTATCTACCCATCCAAAAAGTTGCTCTCCCTCTTTTTAACAATCTCCTTAAAAATAAAAAAGTGAGAGCAAATACATGGGACAGGACAGAAGGTGGAATTGTGCAGCTCACAGGAGCCTCAGAAGCCTCTGACTCCATCCTACCTGAAATGCCACCAGTGATAAATATTTCCCTGGACTCCAGAGGTGGAGAATCCACATCCTGGCTGGGCAAGGGATTTCAGTACTGGGATTTTGGAACACTCACCATTGATCCCTGCATCACTTGTGTGGGGATTCAGCAGCTGCACTGAATATGTGGAATTTTGGGCAGCCTGAGGAGGCCATGGGGCACAGTCCCACGAGTGCTTTGGCAGAGAGAGCACAGAGAGAGTGTTAAAAATATAAATTCTACTCATATTTACCTGTGTTCATGTGCAGATCTGAGCAGACACTACTATTAACACAAATATATCAACATGCACCTATATAAAAACACATTTATACCCTGTCAACCCCCCTCCCCTGCCCCCTGAAGCTTTAAGAAGCAGCATTTTAAGCTTGAAACCCTGAACCAGCTGAGAAATGAGAGCCCCCAGAGCAATCAGAGGGAAATTGGATTTGCACCGTGAATCATCTGCTGAGGACTGCAGTAATAAACAGGCATAAAACAATGGCAATTTACTCACACATTAACAACTGCGCTGTCAAGGCAGCAAACCTTTTAAACCATTAAAAACCACCTTGCTGTGAGAAAAACAGGGCTGCCCAAGGGCATTCCCTTTGCCCGGGGATGTCCCTAGAAATTCCAGTTTCCAGCTGGTGGATGAGGAAGAGCTTTTGGGATACCTCGGCCTAAGTGAAGGATTTTTGTTTCTGAGCTGGGTTTAGGGCTTTTGGGGTTTTTTTTGTGGTCAGTTTTGGGAATTTCAAACACCTCCTGCAGACTTTGGGAGTGGGAACTCTCCACTGACAAGGAGAAAGGACACGGTGTCCCTCTCCTCATGATCCCTGGCCACGGATGGGGCTGAGGTTTGGCACCTCCTCTGTCCAAAAACACTCTCCTGAGCTCCAGCTCCTGATCCATCCCTTGTTCTGTCAGGTTTTGAGGCAGCCAGGGGAGAGCAGAGGGCTTTGAACAGGCAGAGCTCTGCCTCTCAGCAGTGCTGCAAACTTCATTATGTCACTGAGATTTATGAATCATCTATAGCCTCTAGGGAATTTTTTTTTTTTCATCCAGAAAACAGCAGCTGTGGAGGAAAAAAAGAGTAAATTTTCAGCACAGGAGCTGGACCAGGCCTTGATTTTTTTGTGAAAATCCCAAATGCTTTCTTATAGTGAGATTTTTGGCTTAAAATGGGCTGAGTCCCTCCTTGCTTCAGTCTTTTTGAAGGCAAAGGAGAGAAGTGAACAAGTCCAGCAATCTCCAAACTGTGTGGAATGTCCTGCTCCAGGCTGCATTATAAAGAGTTAAATTGGAGATCTGGGCACAATAAATGCCAGATCATGTTCTCAGAAAGTGCATAAAACCTGTATTTGATGCCTTACACCTTTCCCTCAAACCCCAAGGCATCTGTTATCCACCAGCACTGCACACAGGAAATCTTTAAATTTGGGCAAGTTTGGTTTATTGAACTGAACAGAACTGAACATTTTTGCTATAAACATTTTTAAAATTATTTTTTAATGGCCTCCTGGGACCTCAGTGTTGTCCTTCCTGGCCTCCTGGCAGGACTCTGTGTCCCAGGATGTCACAGGGGCTGTCCTGGGATGTCACAGGGGCTGGGTGGTCTGGTCCATCTGATCCTTTTGGTGATGAGTTCAGCCACAGTAAATATCCTGTGTCCTCTTTTCCCAAGAGAAAAGGACTCTCCATTTCTCCCTGTTCTTTGCCCAACATTTTACTTACCCAATTCCCAGCCCAGGACCTTCTGCCATGATCCTGAGCCAGTTTTGCACATTTTCTGTCCTGTTTCCTGCTGTGTGCAGAGGTTTTGGGTAGCCCAGAATGGCTCAAAGGACATGAAATGCCCACATTCAACCCAGAATTAATTATATATTTTTTCTCTATTGAAATTTAAACAATGACTCATACACAGACACCTCACTGGAATGGAGAGGTTTTAATCCAGGAGCTGAATCCCAAAGAACCAAAAAAAACCTCCAAACCTGCTTGTCAGTGACCTTAGTGACACCCTTTGTGTTGTGAGTCTCCAGGGAGGGACCCTTAGAGGTCTGAAAATGGGAAAAAAAATATTGGAAACCTTCTCACAGGATGGCTGAAGATTCTTGGGAAAGCTTTGGGGCAACTCCCAGTCCCAGCCACAATCCCTGTCCTGTGAAAAGATTGTAAAAGTCAGTTTATTGATGGGGATGCTTTTCAATTTCTGAGTGGCAAAAGAAATCTCCCAGCAGGAACTGGCACACAGGGATGGCAAAATCTTTTGATGATTTGATGCACATTTGGGACTAAACTCGAGTTTTCCATTTTTCCCCTCTCATTTTTGCAGGGAAATGCAGGGTGCAGTTTTGGCATGGATTGGGCTGCCGAGGGAGGGGGCACAGAGAGGGCAGGACCCTCCCAGAGCCTGGGTCATTCTAAGTGAATTCTAAAATTCGAATTCTCCCCTCTCTGACCGCGGGAAATCCAGGAGGAATAGAGGGAAAGGAAAAGCCAGCAGTGAAATATCCCCTGAAATATCCTCTCAGCTGACAGCAATTGCTGCCTCGGGGATTTCTCAGCTCTGAGATTGTCTAAACGCTCCCAACTGCCCTTTGATGGGTTTATCTGTCACCAGGGCACCCAATTGCTGCTCTAACCCCTGCAGACAGATGCAATTCCTCGTGGTGATGAGCTCAAAAAACGAGCCATGTGAGGAATGACCTCGCTGGGTTCATTTTGGTGTAATTGGGTTTGTGCCACGAGGGGCAGTGAACACTCACCCACTGCTCCTGGTTCTACAGGCTGAACTCTCAGTCATCAAAGGGCCATTTGTTCTTTGGATGGAAACTCTCCTGTAACTTTGGTCCATTCTAAGTCCATTCTACCCTTTTTTTTCTCAACTGAATAATCACAAAAGCAAACAGGAGTCAAATTACACACATTCAGAAGTGCAAAGATGTTTTCAAGGTGATTCTCAGCATCTTCCATTCTCCTTTTCTTCCCCCAAATTCCCCGAAGTAATTTCCACCTCTGACTGCTACCAAACATTGATCCAGAGTTTTCATCTTGGATCTCCTTTTGATTTTCCCTTTTGCCTTTCCCTTTCCAGGCTCAGATATGCATCATGCAGATAAAAATCCCAGAATGGTTTGGGTTGGAAGGGATCATAAACGAAATCCCATTCCACCCTCCTGCCATGGGCAGGGACACCTTCCACTATCCCAGGGTGCTCCAAGCCCTGTCCAGCCTGGCCTTGGACACTTCCAGGGATCCAGGGGCAGCCACAGCTTCTCTGGACACCCCCAGGGCTTCCCCATCCTCACAGGGAAGGATTTTTTCCTAATATCCCACCTAACCCTGCTCTCTAGATGAGGCTGATGCAATCCCTCTGTGCCTGTGTGTCAAGAAACTGAGAGTGTCCTCTCCTTTTATCATCAATTCTTCCAAGTGGGACAGATTATCCTTGTGAAATTGCAAATAAATGTCTTAGAGAAATAAACAAGAGTGGAATAATTTTCAGGTTTTTCTTCCTCCCTCCTTCATCCCCTATAAACCTTGTTTTAAAAATGAGACACAGCAACAATTCACAGCAACGTTTTTAGACAGGTTTGTGCATGTATTTGGTACAAACAAACAAAAATATGTGCATTCTGCTTCATAGAGCTTACATCAACCTGGCAGAACCTGCAACACCAAACAGAAATACTCCGGCTAATAAATACGTCTGGGAATGAAAAATAAAAATCTATACATAAAAAAATTTCCAATGTTCTGCTAAAGGAAATGTACACTTATATACACACTGTAAACAATAGTAATGCAACCCAGCTGCAGCCCAGCTCAGGCTGGCAGGGACCTGCCTTCCCTCAGGGACTTGGGAGGGTCCAGTGACACAAAAAAACTCATTTTCCACCCTCATCTCTTGGTTCCTCGAAGCAGCAAAGGTCTGACAATGCAATTGTGACGTGGAGCCAGGGCAGTGAGGTGGGCTCTGATGGATGACTGAGGTGCAGGTGCTGTGGGAAATGGCCTGCCTTGGGAAATTTGCTGGAATGGGGCCATTCCCTCAGCTGGTCACACCCTCGTGGATCCAGGGAAATCTGTGGGATGGGAATGAATTTACCTCCTGAAAGTCTGAGCCCGTTCTTCCAAACTTGGGAGGGCCTGGAGATTGAGGGATTCAAGGAGAAACGCTCAATTCCAGACACTCAGGTCGTATTTCATACAAGATTTTCCTTCCTCCCTGCCAGCAAAGTCAGCCCTGTCTCCTCTGAATGAAGCTCTGCACGAGCAGCCTCAGAGTCCAGTCCTGGTGCTGCTGCTGATGCAAGATACCAAATGAAAGTGGTGTGAAAACCAAGTGTTTTTCCTGAATGCAGCACAGCAGAGCTCCAGGCTTTCCTACAGCACCTTCCAGGGCATCTCTGGGGGACAGATCCAGTACAGAGAGTAACTGAGCCAGAATTTGGGCATTTATGTGTGTGTGTGGGATGTGTGTGTTCAAACTGACTTTATTTTCTCCCTTGTAGGTCTGTAAAGACTTGGGATGGAGAGGCAGCAAACCTCCAGACTAATCCTTTTTTTCCTTCTCAAAAAGCTTTCAAGGGGTTGGAGGCTGTAAATATAAATATTTGAGACACAGGAAAAAAAAAAAAGAAATAAAAAGTGTATTGAAAAGATCAGTGAGGAGTGTGAGCAGTAATACCAGCTCATTTATGGGAATTGCCAGCATTTGCTAAATCTTCATTTATAGAGGGATGTTTGCCCATTTGTAGAATGCCTGGCATTTTGGGAGTGACACATTTATATAAACACAGTGAAGGGTGTATGTCTGTCTGTCTGTCTGGTCATGGATGTACTCACTGTCCTCTCCCTGGTCCCATCTCTGCCACATCCCCAGTGCAGGATCCCAAAAACCACTGCTGGGTGGCAATTAAAAGGGTTAATTACCCAAAACCACTGCTGGGTGGCAATTAAAAGGGTTAATTACCCCCCCAGCAGTGGCAGCTGCAGTCCTCACGCTGCAAAATGACTTTTTGTGTCATCACTGTAAGGTCTCACTTCCCTTCAAAGCCAAATAAACAGGGGAAAAAAAAATGTATTTCCCCACAGAAGTTCCCATGGGGTGTTGGGAAGTTCCCTGCTTTGGTAGGGCAGCCTCAGGCTGGTTTTGCAGATGCTGGGGAACATGCAGGTGGTTGTGAGTCTGAGTTCAGTGCAAGTGCTGGGATTTGCTGCTGGGAGGAAAAATATCTGGACAAAATCTGCTGGTTATTTGTGCAATTCTCGGTCCAGTTTGTTCTGCATCAAGTAAAGGGTGTTGAGACAGGGCCAGCTGCAGAGAGCTCGTCTCAATATGCACTGCACAAAAAGACTAAAAAAAAAATGAAATAAAAGAAGTCCAACTTCTCTCCTGCTTTGTTTTCCTTTAAAGCAGAACATCAGAGAGAAAGGTGACATTCTCCTGGCTATGCCTGGGAGCCTTTCATCTTCCTTTGGCAGCCACCCTTGGTGGGATGAGCCGGATGTGCTGCAGGCACTTCCATGAAAGGCTCCTCGTGGGTTGGAGGGGCAGTGCTGATGTGTTCCCACCCAGGACACCTTCAGTGCCATGTTTCCACCCCTCAGGACTTCACATTCCTGTTCTTTAGTTCCCTGGCTTTGAGGCATTTCACCTCAGATCCATCCTCTGCCTCCGTCACCTGCGTGTCTCCTGCTCGTGGCTTAACCTGGTCTATCTTTGGGGCTCATTATCTGAAACTTCATTAAACCACTCTGCATTTTCAAACCAGTGCCTGCAATCCACGGCCAAGTGGAGTCTGGGTGACCATTTCCTGAGCTGCCAGATGAAGGTGGGCTTGCCATGAGCTTCAGCTCCTCCCAGAGGAGGCTGTGGTGCCCTCCTGGGACTGTGAGCAGGGAAAAAACCCACTTTAATTGTCATTACTTTTGACACAGCCATGGCAATTGTTGGCAGCCACCAGAAGTTTGATGTATCAGGCATGTGGGAAGTCCCTTGGGAGAAGGATCATGAGTGTCACCCTGACTGGGGAGAAGATCCCTCTACTTGAGGGAGCTCCAGCTGCACCTCAGCTCCACTTCAGCTTGGACTCCATGGGCAGTAGAAATGCAAACTTCCAAGCTCAGCCATCCCACCTTTCCTGAGCCACAGCACAGTCTGGCTGAGGACCCTGATTACACAATCACAGAACCACTGAGGTTGGAAAAGACCTCTTGGATCATGGAATCAACCATTAACCCAGCACCACCCCGTTCACCATGGAACCATCTCCTCAAGTGCNCAGCTTGGACTCCATGGGCAGTAGAAATGCAAACTTCCAAGCTCAGCCATCCCACCTTTCCTGAGCCACAGCACAGTCTGGCTGAGGACCCTGATTACACAATCACAGAACCACTGAGGTTGGAAAAGACCTCTTGGATCATGGAACCCAACCATTTACCCAGCACCACCCCGTTCACCACGGAACCATCTCCTCAAGGGCCACATTCTCATGCCTTTTGAACACTTCCAGGGATGGTGACTCCACCACTGCCCTGGGAAGCCTGGTCCAGTGCCTGACCACCCTCTGAGTGAAGAAATATTCCTAATATCCAGCCTTAATCTTCCCTGGCAGAACTTGAGGCCATTTCCTGTTGTCCAGAGTGAAGCCCCTGGGATGCATTTTTATCCTGCTTTTTTTTTTTTGGAGAAAACAGCAAGAGCAAAGAAGGGACAGGGAAGTTTGGGGAATGTCTGACACCAAAAGGAGCTGCTTTCTCTGTGTGTCACAGGTGGGTGTTCACTAAAGCAAGTGTTTCACTGGAAAGTGAAATGTGAAATGTTTCACAGGATGGAATCAGAGGAGAGAGAGACCTGCACACCCCTTGGCAACAGTGCACACATCTGGAATACTCCTCTGGCCCAAAAACCAGGTGATGTGGAAGGGCCAACGCTGTGGCCACTGCAGAGATGATGACTGAGAGCCGGGATCCCTCCACCTTGCTTGGGAATACCCCAGTCTGCTCTCCCTCCAAAGCCAAGCCCTTGTCTGTAGGTCCTGCTCAGGACCTACAAGCTCCCAACCCACCCACATGAAGGATCAGCTGCCAGCTGCTGTTGGCAGTCTCCTTTCCAGATGCTGCCCCTGGATGGAAACATGACCACATGTACTAAGGCAGGGTTGGCAACTTTTGGGATTCCATCTTTCCATTAGACTCCACCGTGGTGTTTTTAAGGCAAAAGGAGACATCCTGGTTTCCCTTTAATTGCACAGCTTCTCCCAAAGCCAAAGACAACCATCCACCAGAGGAGACAGCTCTTGCCCTAAGGTCATATCCACACCTTCTCCTCCTGCTGTGGCCTGTCAGAATGGGATGTGCCATTGGCTCTGATCTGAGGAACCCCTAACCCCGCACAAGGGGCTGAGCTCCGCTCAGTGGGGGATGCTTGGATAACCTTTGGGCAACTGCATTTAACACCCGATTGCTGCTTCCAGCCTGCCTGACACACCCACAGGTGGTGACCCTCCGTGCTTCTGCTGGATACCTCTAAAGAAACCATCAACAGCTGCCCCAGAGGCCTCAAATATCTGTCTCTCTCAGCCCACAGCAGTCTGTTAAGTCATGGGTTTGGTAGTCGATGGTTTCTGTGAAATCATGAGGGATCCCGATGGAGACGGACTCCACCTCTGTCTTGTAGGTGGCTGTCACCCCCCCTTTGCTGGAGCCACCCCGGATTTTGTTGGAAAGGCTGTTCATCTTCTCCTTCAGCTGCGTGGACGCCGGCTTCTGGAAAGGCGTGAGCATCTTCCAGCCCTTGAAGCTGAGCGTTCGCCTCTTAGCGGCTCTCTCCTGGAAGGAGGAGTTAAATATGAAGGAGCTGTTCAGGGTGTTAATCCTGGGCCTCAGGTCTGTCTCTGAGTCCTGCACCGAGCTGTTGATGGAGGCCCCTCTCCAGTGGTGGTCGTAGACCCTCCAGAGGGGCCGGCGGCGCCGGCGGCACTGGCACTTGAGCAGCCGGATGAACGCGCGCTTGAACTCCTTGCTGGAGCAGGGGTAGATGATGGGGTTCACGCAGCTGTTGAAGTAGCCCAGCCAGAAGATGATCTTGAAGACGATTTCCGAGGGCTTCAGGGACGGGAAGAAAGAGCCTTGGGAGAGATCGAGAGAAACGTGGTTAGAGGAAGTGGAAGGACGTGGCATTAGCGCGCGAAAAGACGACGCGACGCGCTTGAGCTTTCCAAACGCGAGAAGGGAGAAATTTATTTTTCTACCTCCATTTATACATAATTCTAACCACGGCCAGCCATTGGAGGATGACGTCTCCACCTCTCCAATCACACTGGCCAATCCAAAAGTCTGTCATCCTTTTCTCCTCCTCCCAGGAGAAAGAATGTAAGCACGAAGACAGTCACAATAACATTTCCACTGCTTATATGAAACTGTGAGAAAACCTCCACTGCAAACATGAAAACATCAGAAGGCTTAGAAACTCAGGTTGACAGAAGGATGTGGCAGAGCGAGGTGGTAAGGGTCAGTCCTGTCTGGAAGAGGTGGGATGTGTAGAAAAGGCTGCTTGTGGTGGTGGTGANTATTTTGTTCTTTTATTGTGTATTGTTTAATCAGTTTATTAAGCCTTTTGCTTTACAAAACATACCCAAGGATCCGTCTGGCAAATTATTTTTAAGCCATTTCTGTGAGGTGCAGGACACCCTCAGACTTCATCTTCACATGGCTCACTCCACTCTGGCCTTGTGTAAGGTTGTATCATCTCCTCACCCCTGGAACTATCCAAGGCCAGGTTGGATGGGGCTTGGAGCAACCTGGCCCAGTGGAATGTGACTTTCAGGTGATTTACTGCCTCCAGACTCATGGACTTCAGCATAAAAATATGGCCACAGCCCTGTCACCTGCACTGGGACAAGAGCAACACCCCTTCATCTCCTCCTCTCATGTATTTTGGGTCCTCAGTGTCACACAGCCTCTCTCCATATTCTGTGGTGATGCTAAGGGGGGGCTCAGATAATATCCACTGCCCCAAAGTTGGCCCTCAATACTTTAAAACACTTTTGCCCACCCAGTCCCTCCTTAGGTTTTTTGCAGAGTTTCCCAGTGGTTTTCTCGGTGAAAAAGCTGGAGATTCTTTTTTTTTGAGCCAGAAGATGTCAGTGTTGCTCCCACATGGCCTCAGAACAGCATTCCCCACTTGGATCTGAAATAACTTTCTGACTCAGCCTTAATTTCTTTTAATTTTAGCTCCAGATGACAAATCATGCCGCCATGTGACTGAGCGTTAATTTGTATTTCAGTAAATAACATTAACTCCAGATATCATTATTATTTTCCCCTGCGCTCCTAAGCCTGGTGTCAAAACACTAAAACAGGTGCCAGGAGCCAGAAATTCGTGACTAAAACTACATAAAACCTCCTCAGGCTGTTTGCTGAAGGAAAAGAACCCTCCAGGAAACTCAGAGGACTGGTTCCAGCAAAGCTTTCGTGCACCCATCCCTAAAAAGTGGAGAAATTTCAGCCAGACTCAACATTAGGTACGTGGGCAGCTCCATCACGGGGATGTGGGAGAAGACAGACAGGCCCCAGCATTTTGTGGTGGCTGGGCAGGAAAAGCAGCTTAAACACCTGCTGAAGGCCCAGCCAAGGCAGGCAGGGAGCTCAGGCTGTGCTGAAGGGGGACATGGAGTAAGGACAGGGGGCAGGGCTGGCATCTCTGGGCTGGGAAGACTCAGGGCCTTCCTGGAAATGAAGGCATTTGCAGCTCAATGAGCAGCTGCTGCTGGTGCAGCCAGTGGCTTTGGATCATGGAATCATGGAATGGTTTGGGTTGGAAGGGACCTGAAAGATCATCTTGTCCCAGATCCCCTGCCATGGGCAGGGACACTTCCCACTATCCCAGGGTGCTCCAAGCCCTGTCCAGTCTGGCCTTGGGCACTTCCAGGGATCCAGGGGCAGCCATAGCTTCTCTGGGCACCCTGTGCCAGGGCTCAGCACCCTCACAGGGAACAATTCCATCCCAATATCAAATCTAACCCTGTCCTCTGTCAGTCTGAAGCCATCTCCCCTTCTCCTGTCACTCCATGCCCTCATAAATAGTCTCTCTCCATCTTCCCTCTCAGCTCCCTTAACACAGGGGTCAGTTTTGTAGAGGCAACGACCCCACCTTGGTTGTTGTAGATGAAAGGAGTTTTTTCTCCTGGGGACAGTGCTGAGATTGGCTCTGGGCTGCTGGAATCACCAGTTTTGATTTTAACCCCATCAGAAACACCTCCCTAAGGGACAGCCAGGAGCTTTGAACCACCCCAGTTGGTGCTGGGGCCATCCCCCTTTTTCACAGTGCGCCCAGTCCACCCTCCTGGACCATAGATGTGTCAGGAAATGGGACCCAGGAAGATGAAGGACTTCATCCAACGTGCAGTCCTGCTTATTCCCTTGTCAGGGAGAGGTTTCCTGCCTCAGTTTCCCCACAGAGGAAGGGTTAACTACCATGAACTCTTCACAGTGTTGCTGTGAACTCTGGGTTTCAGTGTGCTCTGGGCTCTCAGAGGAGCTGCAGCTCTGTGAAGCGTTTCTCGGCTTCAAGAGAGAGGAAAAGAAAACAAAAAACTATGGTAACAAAGCAAATAAAAGAAGGGTCTCTTTTTAAATTCAGCTGGTAATTACTGCTTGAGCCAGGCTACTTAAGAGATTGGTGCTTGCCTAAACAGCCTGATTGGTTGCTAAAATAATAACTTCTATCTGGTGTTGAGCAGTTCAGGGCACAACGCAGTTTCTGTGCTATGGGCTTTGTCTTTTGCATCCAGATAGAAAACACAAACTGAAAAGGAAAAGAAGCTACGAATTCTCTGAATTTCAACCCTGGCTGGTTTTCACCCAGTGAGAACCTTGTGTACACATGAAGACAAGGGGCCCATTACCATCCTCATTACCATGCAAATAAGCGTGCCCCCTTGGAAGGGACGTGTCCTGAGTGCTTCCACAGTTTCCTCATTTCCTCGCCCTGGGATGAACAGAACTGGGCAGGGAGTCCCCAGAACAGCTCCCCTGCACATGCTGGAGCATCAGAATCTTCTGAGGGGCACTGGGAGGCTGCACATGAGAGGATTTGAAGATCTTTTTTGGGGAATGTGTATAAAAAAAATCGAAGCCATCCGTTCTTGCTTTCATATATTTGAATGTGCAGCAACACTTGGAGGGTTTTTGGGTTATAACATTTCCTCTATACATAAATGAAAGTCAGTACTGAGTGATGGACACTTGAAGAGCTGTGTGATGGACACAGAAGGATGTGTCCAATGTCCAGAAATACAGAATTGTGAGTAAAAGATCAGGAATAGCAACACAGAGTGATGCACCAGCACTTCAGTCTGTTATCTCAGTGTAAGAGCAATTTTTGGTGATCTGGCCCCATAAGCATCAAGGCCAGCATAGGGCAACACCAAAGAACAGGATTTCTGTAGGATCTGTGTTCACAATCCAACAGGAAACCTGGTCTTGTTTAAAGGGGAGCTTTTGCTGTGCACTCAAAATCAGCCCTCTGGGCACCTCTCCTGGACATCCAGCTCAGCACCTCCTGGGGTGAGGGAGGAGATGGTGACACCCACCTTAGGGACATCCATCAGAACTTGTAATAATAATGCTGGCGTCTTAACCATCCATTTGGGGATTTTATTCCTTCCATTGTTTTATAAAAGATCATCCCACATCCTGCAAAATCGGAATCTGACCGAGCTGGGTCAGGGCAAGGGCTGTATGTCCTGTTGTAACCCTGAATAATTCTCTTCAGGACCATTCAGAAATTAGGAAAGCTGCAGGTGAGCTCAGGAAAAGCCTGTTTGCACCTTGCAGAGTGACTGAAGTTACAGACTAAACTCTGAAGACTGAACTTCAATTTTTTGGTGATGCAAAAGTTGAACCAACAAAGTGTGTGCTCATACCTTTTTTTTTTTTTATTAGCTGTTTTAATTACCTTAATTACCTTATTAATGTCACCCTGCTTATATTTTAGGAAAAACCAGGCAGGTAAAAAAAATCTCTGGAGCCATGGGCATGCTTCCCAAAACTGTGGCGCTCTGTGGTGGGTGGCAGTGGGGGCAATCTGCCCTCCATTTATCCAAACACACATCCCATATTTTTTTTAGGTTGTTTGAGCTAACACAATCTCATGATCTTTCCTTGCCTGCCCTTCTCCACCCTGCCCTCCCCATGACTCACTGGAAGGTGATATCACTTGGATTGTTCAGAGGGTTGCTGGTCCCAGCGTTCAGAGCTCGACAAAATAAGGCAAAACAAGAAAAACAAGGAAAAAAAAAAAGAAAAAATAAAGACAAATGCACCAATGCAAATGGAGCCAGTCCAATCTAAATTCTGGCCCTGGCTCTCTGTGTACAGCCAGAATTCATGAGCAGGCTTAGCTGGCAAGGGCATCTTTGTTCTAAAAAGTCCCTGCTTTGCAGCCTGTCCTGAATGGCCGTGGCACAGGAATGCTGCAGGCGTGGCAGCAGGTGGGCAGAACAAAGGGACAAAGCCATGTCCCAACTGCTGCCCCACCTTGGGAATGCAAGGGCCAGCAGGACTGTTCAGCACTGATCAAGGTGTTGCTGTTGTTTGGTGTGGGCTTTGTATCAGGAATGGGCTTTTGGAGAGCTGGATGTGACAGGGGTCATCACAGGGGAGGGAAGGTGGAACCTTCCACAGGAGGTGGCAGGGGAACAGCTAAGAAGAGGACAGGGTTGCTCAGCTGTGGATGTCCCTGCAAGCAGGAGGCATAAATTGATTGGCCAAACTCATGGAAAATTTAAAAAAAAATTACCAATGAGTGAACCACTCTGTTTCTAAATTAGGAATCTCCAGAAATCCATCTGCAGGATTAGGACTGTGGTGGGGACAGGGGTGCCATCACCTGAGCTTCTCCTGCATGGGGCCTCAAAGGTTCAGGAGGGGATGGAGGACTGCCCTGGGAGGTGTCAGAGCAGCAAGTGAAAAGAATTGCAGCTGGCAGAGAAAAAGCCCTGGCACAGGAGGTACCACAGTTGCTCACTGTGGGTTCTTCTGGCCAAAGGAGGTCAGGGAATGGTTTGGGCTGGGTGGGATCATAAAGCCCATTTCATTCCACACCTTCCACTATCCCAGGGTGCTCCAAGCCCCATCCAACCTGGCCTTGGACACTTCCAGGGATCCAGGGGCAGTCACAGCTTCTCTGGGCACCCTGTGCCAGGGCCTGCCCACCCTCATATTCAAAAACCTTTCCCTTGTATCCAACCTAAATTGACCCTCACTCTCTTCCTTCTCTTGGGCCTGCTCTCTCAAAGTAAATTAATTAAATCTGCTCCAAAATAATCGTGAGCTGCCCCTTTCTGCTCAACACCCAGCTTGCATCTCTCCTTGCCAGCTCCTTCCCAGGACCCCATGATGGACAAACCTCCCTGAAGCAGCAGCCAAGCTGTGGGAGAACGGGCTGGATTTCAGCAAGGACTTCTCCCAGTGTGTGGGACTCGGATTCTGACTGGTCCTTCCTGACCTCCTCCTCCCTTCCCTATTAACCACCTCCACTGGGTGTTTGTAGGCCCATCAGGGTCCCTAGAGGGTTAACACCTCCTTGGAGGGACCAGGGAGTTCACTGCCCTCCCAGGATGGATCCAAGAGCTGCTTGGCCTGGGGAGGAGGACAGCATGTTCACAGCCACTCCAGCATTTTCCCTGGAGGACGATGGCATTGGGATATCGGGTGGAATTCCTCAGGCCTGTCAGCCCTGCAGCCAACCCCATAAACAACATCACAGATAAGCAGCAGCTTCCCCATGAAAGCCCCAGTGAGCTGCCTGCGTGTCTCTCTGCTGCCTGTGTGTCCAACTCCTGTGTCCTGATCTGGCCCAAAGAGGAGCAGGGAGAAGCCACCACTTCCCTGACCACTGCTGACCTTCTGGACAGTGTTTTGTCCCAGGTCATGGTGGGAGGGATGCTCCTGGTCCTTCCCAGGACATGCCAAAGCCTGTGGTGGGGTATGCAAACCTGGTGTGAGGGTCCTGGTGGGGAGGGAGAGAAGCTTTAGGTGTGAAACTTCTGTCCGGCACTGGTGGGGAGATTGCAGAGGGAGGAGAAACCAGTCAAGGGCTCTGAAAAACACCAACACTCCCAAGCAGGATCTCAAATTTGAGGTCTGAGTGTGGTTTGTGTGTCAGCAAGAGGAGGATAATGGATCAGAGCCTTGTTCTGGTCATTCACAGTCAAATTCATGGCCCCCAAACCTGTCTCCCAACATTTAGGGGTATGGTCCTCGTGATGCCCCCAAAACTTCTCTCTAAAGTGCTGCACATCAGTAGGACTTTGACCAAAATTGCCCTTTATTCCCCTCAAAAATTGGAGATCTTCCCAGAGTGACCCCTGGTGGGAGTCACTGATGTGAGGATGTTTATGAGGCATCAAATTTCCTGGAAAAGTGTGGCTCTTGTGTGGATCACCTGAGTTCAGGTACCTGAGCAGCTCCTGGGGCTCCTCTCACAGTCCATGGCTTAGAGGGCAGGTTTTGAGGTGAGAGTGGAGTGATCCACCTCATCCTGAGTGAAGGTGGATCACACCAGGTTTCAGATGGCTGGACTCAGACTCCTGGCTCATGGGCAACCACATCACAGGCATCCAAGGTTATTCCTGATGGATTTCACCCTGAATGCCATGACCATCTGGTGGTCTGATGCTCTCTGAGGGGTTGCCAAAGCTTCCCATGTACCAGTTTCTCTCTGGTGCAGGACAGGACTTGGATCACGGGAAGAATTTCACCAGAGGAAGGTGAAGGGAAAAGCCACACAGGATCATCTACACTGTTCCCTGACAGAAACTCCACAAGTCATTTCAAGAATTAGGAACAGTGCTAATTTGTCTAGTGTGGTCCTGCTAGACCCCTCCAGATGAATTTGGACAATTCATTCCAGAGCCCATCCTCAAAAGAACATAAGGAATTGGCTTTGCAGACCCCCAACACTGCCCCAGCAGGCTCTGCTCCCTCAACCACATCACAGGGCATGGAATGCAAAGCTGCTGCTCCACACTGCAGATCCAGCCTGGTGGGCTGCCACACCAGAGATCCTGAATGTCACAAGGCAGGAATTACGTGGTAGGACCACGGGGGCACTGCATGGGGGGCACAAGACAGGCTTTGGGCAAGATCCTGTGAAGTATTTACTCTGCTCTCCTCTGCTCTCCAGCTCTTGCTCCAGGGGCTTGAGATCATAAACTGGCTT
>VWYE01013204.1:491-13423 GCA_013398995.1 Alaudala cheleensis | reverse complement strand
ACAAAACAAAACAAGAAAAACTTAATCCAACCCCCAACAACAGTGAGGATGGACTGCTCCAGATACACCAGTTGGGTGCTCCTGATGCAGCTTGCAACTAGCCAACAGCACACCAGCCCTCCCACCCTGGAAGACATCTAGGATGGATAGAACCCACAGTCATGGAATAAATGAACTCAACAGACATCTTGGAGGGATAGTTATTGACTACAGAAATGATACCTGTGCTTGTATATATTTATATATATGCACGTTGCTGTAAGGTGTAGGATCTGAGCATGAACTAAATGGTATAGAATAACGGGTGGATAATGTCCTGGGTTTGGCCAAGGATGGGGTTAATTTTTTTTGCAGTACCTGTGAGGGGGTGGAGCCTGGAGCTGTGTGGGCATGGCCAAGACCCAGATGTTAATCAATACCATCTTACATAAATTCAAGGAGTGGAGAAAAGTGACTTTTGCTTCTCAAAAGGGCATCCTTTTCTGGTGGATCAAGTGTGGCAGATGCAGGTAACACTGGTCCCAGCCGGAGGGAGACGTTTGGGTAGCATGGCTAGTCAGGCCAAGCTCTGCACTCTTTTCTTTGTACACTTTTGGTTTTAATATCGTAGCTATTACTGTTAGATTTATTAACTCATTGTTGCTTCCAGTAAATTGTTCTTGTCTCAACCTGTGATCTTTGACTTTTGTACCTCCAAAAATTTTCTCTTCATCCATCCGTGAGAGGATGGGAAGTGAGTGAGCAGGGTATGGTTTTGGAGTCTCAGTGGGAAGACACACTTAATGGAGGAATAACAATCCTAAACCATGACACTGTTGTATACATAAAGATTTTTAATCTGAGCTGTTTGTCAAGGTCCTGATGCATGTGTATGAGGACTGTCGTTCAGTTGACTGGTAAATTCAGTTAAAATGTATGCTGTGAGTTGTGCAAGTGAATCACAATCTGGACGATCCTGTTCTGATGAAAGCAATATTCCTTTTTATTTCTGGATTTTCTTTCTCCTTTTTGAAATTGCTGCCTTTGATCTTTGTTGAAGTGATTTAGTGCTTATTTTGTGCAACACTTGGTAGCCCAGAGTGTTTCCTTAATTACTCCAAATTCACAACTCCAGTTGGTGACATGGATAAATAAGGCTAAAAAGTCTAGAAATTGTTATACTTCTTGGGAAAACCATTGCATGGCTGTCTATGGAAATATCCAGAATTTAGCTGTTGTAATAAGTCAGCTGAGACTCCATTATCTTCATGCAGGGAAATGTTGGAACCCTGGAAGCTGAGAATTTTGGACTTTCTGTGCTAACTGGCACTGACCCTCAAGAAAACACTACATTTGACCTGAGGCCTTAGAACAGGCTTCCAACATTGTGTGATAGCACTGAGATTATGGATGTGTAGTTTGATTAGAAGTGTGTGATCTCACAGGGTGAAAAACTTGGATTTAAGATCTTAGTGTATGGTAATGTGTGTGAGACAAGATGGAGGATTTAAGGCACTGTTCAAGTCCTTCTTTTCACCTTCTTCTTCTTCTTCATGAGTTTAGATGTTTTTCTGTAATTGGGTGAAAAAGGTCCTCATTGCAGGCCTTTAATAGTCATCATTGGGTCAAAAACATAAATAATATAGGTGTCATCTTGTTATTGGGTAAATGGTGTTTAAAAGACCTTGGAAAAAGTTAGTAGTAGCCATTTTTGCCTCGTTTTTCTAGCTTGCTAGTTAGAGCTCACGGCTCATGAGTCTGTAAATAGTCTGTAAATAGATAAGATATAATAAATCACCAAGTCCAAACTTGAACTTATGTTTCCCATGTATCGTTCATTCTAACCTTGGCAAGAACAAGAAAAGAAACCTGCACCGTAACAGGGAAAAGCCAATTCTTTATTTTCACAACTCATTTTATACAGTTTTTACAGACCTCGTGTGTAACTTTAATTGGTTAATAGCTTTCTTGCCAATTACTCTATTGGTTAGTAAAAGGTATTTTTACTTGTCCATCAAATCTCTCTATTCTTGTATTGTTTGCATATTTTCTTTACTGATTCTCATGGGACAAATCCCTTGTTATTGCAGGTGCATTTCTTTTCCATTCCAAGAATAGGTTGTTAGGCTAACGGGTTTTCATACCAAGATTGCTTTCACATAGGAACTTGCAAATTGCTTAACTACACTTAGAAGAGAAGACAGGCTAGCTATTAATTTAACAGAGCAGGGCTGATTTTATGAGGCCTTTCTTTTATAATTCTTCTACCTGTGTACAACAGTAGCTCCTCTTGGAGACTGAGAATTTTTCATTACTTCTTTTCAGACCATCCAAACTTAATTCAGACCCTTCAAGCTTAATTTCAGACCCTGCAAAATTAATGTTCTTTTATGACAAGGAAACTCACCTAATTGATCAAGGGAAGCTAGTTGATGCAAGCTTTTTGGATTTCACTAAAGCTTTCAATACCGTCTTTCATAGTATCCTTCAGGAAAAAATTTCCAGCACACTACGGTATAAACACATCATGCAATGGGTGAGCGACTGCCTCACGGGTCAGATGCAAAGGGTTATAGTGAATTGGGTGACATCAAAGTGGTCACCTGTTACTAGTGGGGTATTGCAGGGCTCCATTTTAGGCCCCGTGCTCTTCAACATCTTCATAAATGACTTGGACACAGGACTGGAAAGGATACTAAGCAAGGTTGCAGATGATACAAAACTGGGAGGAGCTGTTGACTACCTCAAAGGCAGAGAAGCCCTGCAGAGAGACCTGGACAAATCAGAGGGCTGGGCAATTACCAACCATATGAAGATTAACAAGGGAAAGTGCCGGATTCTGCACCTGAGACGGAGCAACCCTGGATATACAGACAGAATGGGAAATGAGATGCTGGAAAGCAGTGCCACAGAAAAGGATGTGGAGGTCCTTCTCAATGACAAGTTGAAAATGAGTCGGCAGTGCCCTGGCAGCCAGGAGGGCCAACTATGTCCTGGGGAGCACCAGGCACAGCATTGCCAGCTGATCAAGGGAGGGGGTTGTCTCACTCTGTTCTGCACTGGTACGGCCTCACCTTGAATATTGTGAGCAGTTTTGGTCACCACAATACAAGAAAGATATTAAACTATTATAGAGCATCCAAAGGAGTGCTGTGAAGATGGTGAAAGGCCTTGAGATGAAGCGGTATGAGGAGCAGCTGAAGTTACTTGGTCTGTTCAGCCTGGAGGAGACTGAGGGGAGACCTCACTGCAGTCTACAACTTCCTTGTGAGGGAAAGAGAAGGGTCAGACAGTGATCTCTTTTCTTTGGTGTCGAGTGACAGGACCCGAGGGAAAGGTTTCATCTTGTGTCAGGCAAGGTTTAGCTTGTATATTAGAAAGAGGTTCTTCCCCCTGAGAGTGGTTGGGCATTGAAACAGGCTCCCCAGGGAAGTGGTCACAGCACCAAGCCTGACAGAGTTCAAGAAGCATTTGGACAGTACTCTTGGGCACATGGTCTGGCTCTTGGGGATTGTCCTGTGCAGGGCCAGGAGTTGGCCTCAATGATCCTTGGGGGTCTCTTCCGACTCAGCATATTCTGTGACTGTGAAACTTTCCTTCTGTGCTTAAAGAGCTTGAGCATGGTTGGAGTTCAGAACTGAAAGTAGCTAGTGTCCCCAGAAAGAGATGTGGAGCAGGTAGTTTTGGTCTGAACTATTCTGTATTAGAGTTGGCCATACCTGAAAGCACATGCTCTGCAGGTGAAGAACTGCAGAGACCTCCAGAGTTCACATACCCCGATTGTCTTCTTTCCATGACTGTAACTGAGCTGAAGAGTTTAATTTACTCAATAGGGAGCACCTGTTCCTCTGAGGGCTTCCAGTACGTTTGTTGTACATTTGCATCAATCTCTTATCTAGATGCATTGAAGAGTTGGGTAGAAATATCTTGCCATCTCTTTTGGCTTCTCTCAATTTTGTATATCTAAGATGAGGGATATGTTAATTTCACATTGTTACCTTTTGAAATTACAGTAAGATAGTGCTTTTGCAGGTAAAGAAGACAAGCAAATCAGTTCACTGCCAGTAACAAACGAAAGCATTTTGTTTATTTTATTTGTGATATCCTGGATTCTGGTTGAAGTTGGGTTGCACCATACATGGCAATTCTTATCCACATTTTTTGCAAAAACACCCATTAATAGGCTTTTATCAAGAGCTTCCTTTAATACATCTGAAAATGTCTGTTTTCGTAGTGTTACATTCCCACAGCATTACAGTTCTTGGATCTTGATGTTTGGAAGAGAACATAAAAAATAGACCTTTTTTGCAAGTTCTATTATGCTTTTTATTTTTCTGAATGAACAAGAAAAGCTGTAAAGCCATTTTTGTAGTAGCAGTGCTGTTCTTGCTTAGGAAGAAATTGGGAAGTAAAAAAATTTACAGGAATTAAGAGTAAATGAAGACCAAAGGTAGCCAAGCTGTTTCAATGTCTTATAAAAAGAACACTTCAGATTTTGTTTCAATTTTGGTGAAAAATTCAAATAAGATTGTTTTATTTGAATGAATGACCATTTTTTTTTTTACATGCTGATGCACATTTATCATCTCCTTACAACCTGGGAAGCAGCTTTTTTCTCTTCCTCCAATCAGCACCTTTCCTTCTTGCCTACTCTGAACATTATTTGTATAATAATACAGAGCTGGCACCTCTGAGAACTGAGAATTGAACCTTTCCCCTCATGTTGTTTTTGTATTTTAAATGCATCATCCTCATTAAGCACCAGGAGGGAAGAAGATAGCCACGTTTGTGGCACTTAGCTGGGCCCAATCTTTACACTGCCAGAACTACTGATGTTGCGGTGCCCTCAGCAGGGACAGGGGTGCCCCGTTGGAGCTTGTTCCGGGAAAACAGCTTCTGCGGTTTTTCCCACAGAGATATTTTCCCCTGCATGGCAGGCAGCAAGGGCAATACTGCTCTGAGACAAGCTCGGGTGGGCTCCCAGACTACAGGTGATGCTGGACAAGGGGTACGGCAGGGTGAGATACCTCACGTGACCTCCTGAGAGCTGAGACGAATCAGTGGAGGAAGAAACCGTTCCTACCAGGGGGGTAGTTTCATCCAGAGATTTATTTTGTGACAGCGTGGAACCTGATCACAGCCGGACCCCCCTAGCAGAACCCTGACCACGCAGCTGGGTCCTGTTTTTAACCGGGGGAGGGGGGATGGAAAGCGGCAAAGATCCCACCAATCCCAGCGGTCCAGGGAGTGGCCCTGGGATTAACGGGCAGGTGAGGGGGCAAACCCCTGCCAGGGAAGGGTGGGTCATTCCATCCTGGCCTATCTCTTCGACGATTCCTTTGGAATTTGTTGCAGGGGTGGCAGGGAAACCCCTTATATTTAAATCCTGACTTTAGATGGACAGTGGTCTGAGATCAGGGAAAGGGAGGGGGAGGAGGTATTGCCTAATCTAGGTGGGGGAAAAGTCTCAGAAGAAGGCTACCATGAAAAAACCTTCAGGATAGTGAATACACAATGCAACACAGAACTTTTCATGGTCCAAAATCACACATCTTTTACTTGTTCCATGCTTCAGTTTCCCTATCACTGGAAAATAAATAATAGCATTTTGCTTTCTGTTATTTGCTTAGCCTTATAATATTTGTGAAGCTCTCAGGTGCTCAGAGGCTGTGGTGCATGGTGTAAATAATACTTAATGGTACAGCTAGTTTCAAATTTGGAAGTCAGATAGATTGTATATAAATGCCTGCAGAGAGTATATGGAAACTTCTGCAGCTATAGTAGGTAATTCATAACACTAGTGAGAAATGCCTATGTTCATGGACCCAACACTCATTCCCAGATTTGACAGGGCCAGCCCCTGTATGGACACACACTCTATATGGCTTTTTTAAAGGAAGAGAAATTTTTACTTTGGTTCCTGTTAGAAGACATTGTCAGTAATTGAACTTTGGAGAGAAATAATCTTAAAATCAGTGAATTCATTTATTACAGCCCTCTTTGACCTGAGAGTGCTGTTATGATCCGATTAGTGAGAGATGCCTCTGCCTGAATTAAGGTGCAAACAAGACCATATGTCCAAGTCAATAATATGGACTTTATTTAAAAGTAAATGTGAGGGAGAGAGAGAGAGAAAGAAAAGAGGCAGAGGGGAGAGAGAGAGATATCAAGTAGAATACAGTCGTCACCCATGGATCCAGCAGTGTCCTGTTGTCCTTCTTCACCCTGGACCTCTTGGTGGTGAGGGTCTGGGAGTTGTTCTTCTGGGGGGTTGCAGGAAAGAACGGACTTCCGTACTCGAATCAATATGATTTCGCAGAAGCCATTTATTGTTTACAGTGAGCGACAGATATAGGTTTTTGCACAGCATAGAAACACACACACACATTGCTTGATTGGTTCCCCAACCTGTCCATAAGACTGGCCAGCACCCGTAGGGCACTCAATTGGCCAGAGTTCTTTCCCATGCGGAACCCAGCTTCTATCTAAAGTTTGCATTCTCAGTAAGTAACTTTCCCAAGCCTCTCAGCCTGCTTCCCAAGCCTCTAAGTCCTGTTTTCATCCTGTTTTCGCTGCAGTGGCCTTGGCGGATTCCTGGGCCTGGCTAACAAGCTGCAGGTGTTCAGATAACATCACAGGGAGTTTGGATGGTGCAAAGAATAGCTTAACTTAGCAAGCAAATACATTGCTACAGGGGGTACTGCCTTTATATAGGCCAAGTTTGGGGTCTCCACGTGGTGGTCATAGATGTTTCCATACTTTGGGGTGATATGTATATGAANTCACCCATGGATCCAGCAGTGTCCTGTTGTCCTTCTTCACCCTGGACCTCTTGGTGGTGAGGGTCTGGGAGTTGTTCTTCTGGGGGGNGAAGTGTTAACCAGGATGTGCTAACCAGATCTCACCTCTTCCAGGCCTGGAATTAGCACCTTCCTGTTGTAAATTCCTCCCTTCTGTACTTATCTCAAGTTCCTGCTGTTTTGGCTTATTTTATAGCAAGTTCCGTCTGTGACCTTGACAGTGTTTTGAGAAAGGTAACTTTGCTCTCTAAGTCCTTACGAGTGCTCAGACATATGAGCTAATGGCTGTGGCTGAACGCTGTGATACCCAAGGCCTTCAATGGAAGTTTCTGGCCTAGTCCCTCTATAATTGCATCCTTTTGAAAAGTTACATTTCTGTGTTTTGTAGCAATAATCAGCAGCAGCAGGAATTCCTCCCACAGAAGCATTTCCTTTTCTGCACTGTATGAACCAGAATATCTAGGCTTTCTTTAATATATTTGGAAAGGGCTATTGTAATGTTCTCCTAAAGTTTTCTCCTACAACCTCTAGAGCTCCACTGTTATCCATCCTTTTCCCAGTACACATGGGGATATATTCTAAAAGAAGCTGTACTAGTCTGAAAGCAAACCAGCCAGAGATTCCAAGTCAGAAATGCAATTTAATAGGAAAATTAAAATTAAGGCAATAGTACAGAAACACTTGCTTAAACTGACAAAGTCAGAATATGACCTGTCACCCTGTTGGTCAGGATGGTGGTAGTAGTCCGATTAAATGGTGGCTACAGTCCCATTGGTGTGATGGATGTGGTTTTGTCAAAGCAGTGATCCTGTAGAAAGATCTGGTCCTTCTCTGGAGGACTAGTGGTGGTTACTGAGCTCTTGTCCTCTGGGAATCCAGTTTTAGTGGTCCTGTTGTGTTCCAAGCCTCAGATTATATACAGGTAGGAATATTCAATTCCTCCCCTCAGGGCAGGGCATCTAAGGATGGGATGCTGTAACTTTGTGAGTCATTCTGTGATGTCCTGATGGCTCATTAGCGGAGATAGCCACCATAGAGTGGCTGCTGCTTCCCTGGATGGAGTTATCAGGGTGGAGTAATGAAGAAGATAAAGAACACTGCCCTGCCTATTTTAACAGCTTATGTAGATGGTAAAAGAACACATACTTTTGGTTACACCTTATATTGTAACCCAAGACAGAAGCTAATGTTTTAAGTCTTCAGCTGGCTCTGATCCAGTTGTTCATTTGTTGAACATCTCTTGCACTGTAGCTACTTGAGAGTAAAATTAAAGCACAAAGTAAACTGTGTTTTCAGATACCATCAGCTAAGTATTTCTGGTCAGTGCCATCATATTGGGGGGTTGTCCACAAGCTCTCACATCTTTAATTACTTTGGAGAGCAGTAGATAGTTTCTCCTTCTGCATTTCATTCTTTCCATGCCTCTGAGTGCCAGCTTTTCAACTAAGCAGGTGATGTAACTCTTTCCAATGATGTCTGAAGCTTGTGCATTGCAGCTCCTTTTGCACTGATTTTCCTTTGCACGATTTGGGCAAACATTAATATAGGCCATTCTGCTGCATCATAATTATTCATGCAACTTGCCTTGGCTAAAGTATACCCCAGTGGTCCTTTGAGTGCAGGCAGAGAGCAGGTTGTGAGCCAGGTGAACAATACAGGGTCTATTACCTGTCCAGTACCCAGGAGCTGTGAGTTTGAGCGGTACAGCTATCAAGCACGAAGACATCACCCCTGTCTCATGAAAGGGGAGGAGATGGGAATCCCATCTCATGAAAGGGGGGCAGGTCTAAGCCCTGTTGCCTATTCTTTCTGCAGTGACAGTAGCACATGGAGCCAGAGCACCACCTCGACCAATGCCTGCAGCATCATGGCTGAAGCACTGATGGGTTTTGGGGATTCTGGACCCAAAGGAACTCTTCCTCCATGGTTGTTTCAGGCTGGGAGCTGTTTGGTCTCTGGAGCTCAAAGGTAGGCAGTCATTTTAGTTGCCTGACTGAAGGCATATCTATTTGGCTGTTTGTTGAAAAGGCAGGGGGATTTGTAATGACTGAAGGCCGAAGATGCTGGATTTCTTGAGCAGTACTTTCATCACTCCAAGACCACTCTTCCTGTGGGAAGGGAGAAATTCAGGAGGCAGAGCTCTTCAGTGCTACAGGAATAACTGAGCAATAGCACCACCTCTTTCTAGGTTCTGTCCCTACAAAGTTATGTAGGACATCTTTGAAAGAGAGTTTCTTCAGGTGAAGCTTAACTAGCATGTATGAAAATGGGAAAAGGTTATTTCTAATGCTCTTCACACAACTCAGAAAGTTAAATTCATGGTGCATCAGTGGTAGCAGACAAATAGGATCTGAACAGCACATACATACAGCATACAGTGTGCCAGAACATGTGGATGAGAAACCCAGAAGCTACAGTTGCAGGAACAGAGTTTCAAAGAAGAAAATTATCTTAATCAATTATGTTGTGGTTTAACCCCAGCTGGCAACCAAGCCCCATGCAGCCATACCTCCACCTCTTTTCTCTCACCTGTCTCTTCTGAAAAGCATGCAGACATCCATTCTACCTCTCCAGTCATGTGAATCATCCCACCACATTTCCGTGATGGCAACTACATCATAGCTTTCCTTCTGTACAGTGGCTTCAATCTCCTCTTGTTTGTTACCCATGCTGCATGCATTAGTGTACATGCACTTCAGCTGGGTTCCTGATTTCACCCTTGACTCAGGCTTTCGCACATGAAGAAGTCACTGAGCCTTCAGATGGGGCTTTTTGGCTGTAATTTAGATGCAATTAGCCTGTTATATATAGTATATGTTTAGTTTTGTCAAAAATATTCTGTAAGAGGTAGTTGTTATGAAGGTGAGATAGGACAGCTTAGACAAGTCCCTGCCTTTGACAGGTTTCTGGCAGTAGACAGCAACTTTATTGAGGTGTCCAGCACCCCAAAACCCACTCTTGCTCAAAGTTCTTAATAATGGCCAATCAGGCCTATTACAACATGAATTGTTTATTGAACAGGCTAAGGAAAACAGACATAAGGCTTTAAACAGGCTTACTTACTACACAGGATAAACAAAAGAAATAGTACTAGTAGATAAAATATAGTGCATGATAATAAAGATATCTATGTTACAGCTAGCAAAGAAATAGTATAGATTAGGATGTCAATGTCACTTACCAACAAGTGATAGTGGTGTGCAAAGAATCTCCTAATTCCTCTCAATCCCCAGGGAAGTACCTTGATGTGAACATCTCCATGCCAAGGAGAACTT
This sequence comes from Alaudala cheleensis, assembly GCA_013398995.1. NCBI lineage: Eukaryota > Metazoa > Chordata > Aves > Passeriformes > Alaudidae > Alaudala > Alaudala cheleensis. Next base: position 3,369 of record VWYE01013204.1, on the reverse strand, counting down.
TCCATACAGAGAGTGTATAAGAGATTTTGGATTTCATGAAAATCAGAGTGATCTTTTATAGTTGTAAACAGTGCTGCATCTGTAGTAACTAATTTTGGTTTATTCTTTCTCACCATTTAAAACAGAATATTTGTTGCTGGCTAAGGAGGTTTTCAGCTGAGATAATTCATCACATGACAAACCATTCCAGCCTGACTTTAGCCTTATGTGACAGGGAGATAATCTTCTGCTCTGTCAGGGGGTGAAAGGTCCTGCCACAGTACTATTTATAGATATTAAGATTGTGAACTTCTATTTTCCCCAAAAAATGCTTGCAATACTGTGGCTGCCTGGAGTGGTTTCAGCATGCCTTTTTGTTCTACCTGGGAGAGCGGGAAGGTTTTAATGAAGAGATGAGTATGCATGAAAGCCCAAAAGCTATTGGTGGTTGCCGCGCTGTCACTCTCGAACTCCTCTGTATTTGATTGGACAGTCCTGTGTTATCCACGCCCAGGACAAAGGTTTTAAGAATGCTATCCCACCCGGGACTTGGGGCTTTTTGGGGACAGCAGCTGGAATAAACTGTCTGTTCACCTGGAAGCCAGTCTCCCTCTTCCTTACTCCAGAGAAATCCTATTTATGTTAGAATCTCCCCCTTCTCTTTCCTGCAAGCTCACACACACGCACGGGACTGTCTGTATCTCCCCTGAAGTGGGAGCACCTGGCAGGTCCCACACACACTGAGCCGGGACCACAGCTGCAGGAGGGAGAGGGACCGGAGGATTTTTCTAACACAATACCATTCTCCTTCTCCATTCTTTTCTTTATCCTTTGAAGACTACTCCTTTGAATGGAGAACCATTTTGTGCCCACTGGTCTATAAACTTGAGAGGAGAATAAAGCAAACCAAGGCTGAACTGGAGTAAGTGCACATTTGTCCTGGGTGGCCCAAAAAATGTGTATTGTATTCCATATTTTTTCTTCCCCAGTCTGCCCAAGATTAGCACTGTCCCTTGAACATGCAGGGGCCAGAAGCAGAAATAAGGTGTTTTACCCCAGGTTCACAGAGGCAGTTGGCCTGAGTTCCCTTTAAAAAAAAGAAACAGATAGGCACAGGCTCTCTTTTGCTCTCACTTGGGCTACTGAGAAGCTGAGGGAGTGCAAGGCAGAAGCTTTCCTTTGTTTTTCCCAGGCTTTGGAGCAGTTGACAACACCTTTTTGACCACAGTTGCCAGGGGTAACCCCCTGTTGTGGGACAAGTGGAAGCTTCAGCCAAGCCATGCCTTCGCATCAGATTTTGGCAAGTTTAAATTTAGGAAGTCACTCTGGCTGACAAGTTCTAATGATGGTAAATCTGATCTATTTGTAAAAATGAATTATTTATCAAACATACAAGACATAACAGGCAAAAGATCTTAATCAGAATTACTTGTTACACAGTATAAAACTAAAGAACTACTAGTAGATTATAGCATAACACAAAACAGTGCACTACATATCAAGGTACCTATATTAAAGCTAGTGTCCTGGGGTAACTTTATGATGCTGGTGGCTCCATCATCTGTCTTTTTGCTCAGAAATGGTCTTGTACCTTTAAGCTAGGCCCAGAGAGACAGAGAGAGCGAGTAGGGGAGAAGTGGCACGCAGTTTGTCTGCAGAATCTTCATTTTACTCCTCTGGAATTCCTTTCTCATGGACTGTGTTGTCTGCAGCACGAACAGCAGGAGAGAGCTCTCCTTTACTTTTAGTTAGCTTGTTTCCTAGTTAGCTGAGGCAAGAAGGGGGTTTTTTTGAGCTGTTCAGTTATTGTTCCGTCTGGGAACATCAGGACTATCGTCCAGGGGCCCCCAAAGCTGCACTGTGGCCGAAACACCGGATCCGAGCCCGTAGAGAGACCTGAGCCCTGGAGGGACTGAGAGAGAGTCGAGCCAAGACACACCCACAAAAAGTACTCTCTCTGAACTGCAGAAGGACTCCCTCTGAATCTACCATCTCTTCAGAGCAACGAGAGGTTCTATGGGTTAATATTATTCATTTTTTTTTCATGTGTGTGAGTACTTTGCTTGTTAAATAAACAGTTTTTTCCACTTTTTCTCCAAGGAGATTTTTCTCCCAAACCAGTTGGGGGAGGGGCCACTAAAAATATGCTTTCCAGAGGAGACCCCTTTGGAGGTTTCCTCCCAAATCTGTCCCAAACCAGGACAGCTAGCAAAAAAAATAGTATTTTGTCATGGTTTAGCACAGCTTTTAGTTAAAGAGGAAATAGTTCCCTGCCAAGACCTGACACCTTGTTCAGGCAGTGAGAGACTAAGTTCGGCTTTGTGAATCACCCAAATCAAGCTGAGAATTGTGGGAACTGTTCTTTTCCCTGCTTGCTTCTGAAGAGGTAAGAAGCAAGCCTGGCTCCCTCCAGTCGGGGGGAGCCAGGCCTGCTGGGCCCTGCCTAACTCAGAACATCTGCCAGTCTCAGTGACTCTTGGGCAGGGAGGGAGGAGGAAGATATGCCCCGGCTCCACTCAGACCAAGTTCCAGCAGCTGCCGTCAACGAAGGGGGAAGCTACAGCTTTTAACATCCCAGCCGACTTCCCGAGTTCCACTCCCCCGCCACCTTCCACCTGGAGCAGCCCTGAGCCTGGGTAGAGCCACCCCAAATGAAACTGAGGGGTGGATGGGGGGTGAAAACATCTACCAGGGCCGCTATCAAGACCCCGGCTGCTGCAGTACCTGCTTCTCCTCCCCTGCGCTCCGTCATGCAGCCTTGGAATCTTTTGAGAACTGCCGCCGCTGCCTGGCCGAGATCTAGTGACCATCTGCAAACTCGAGCTAGAGTTAACTCTTTCTTTGCCAAAGTGAAGCTTGCAGAACATTAATCTTCTCTAGAGTGAAAAGAAAGTCATAG
>VWYE01013200.1:85593-100929 GCA_013398995.1 Alaudala cheleensis | reverse complement strand
GTGGGGGCTCAGCCTTTTGCCTGCCGTGGGCTGGTGCTCCTCAAACACCCTTCTGGGATGTGGGATGGGGCTGGGAGGGTTACCTGTCACGTGTGCCTGGGCTGGGAAAAAGGGCTGGGGCGGTGTTCCCTGGGGACTGGGAATGTGAGGGCCAGGGATCCCTCTGATCCACGAGCTGACAACCTGGAGGTGACAGGGAGGTGGGAACCAGTGCCTGGCCCTTCCCAAAGGAGCATTATCACCAAAAGGGAATTCTGATGAACATCCAGGAGTTGCTGAATCCCCTCAATCACAATCCCTGTTCCCTGGAGGAAACCTCTCCCAGCTGGAGCACAGGCTGTTCCTCTGCCCCTCTGGCAGTGGGATGTCTGGCAGGGAGCCAGCTGCTGTTTGCTGTTGGTCGTGTCTTCTTCTAGTCCCTGCTGTGCTCATGCAGACCTGAGAAACAGGGGTGCTGCTGGAAGGGGAAGGGAGCTGTAGGGAATTTTTTCCATGGCTTCAGGCAAGTGGCTCTGGGATGGTTGGATTGGGAAGTCACTGCCGCATCGAGCGTGGGTGCCTGGCCCAAGCCAGCGCTGTCATTCGGTGGTTTCTGAGTCTCTGCTGAAGTGGGGAACACACATTCCTCCGGCTGCTTCCCAGGCTGGGAACAGACACATGGTGCTACTGAACTCCTCCAGCTCCCGAGAGCCACCGGCAGTGCTGGGGAGGATCAGCACCTCCTGCTGCTGTTTCCTGTGCTCAGGAGGGAGACACAGCTCCTCCAGCTCACCCACGGACACAGCCACAGCTTCCAGGTGTCCATGGGTGTGCTCCTCTGGCTTCAGTGTCTTGGCTGTACATGACACGGAGACAGTGTCTGAACCTTCCAGGATGGGCTTCACCCTCTGGAGACACCACAGCCCGGGGAAACATCTCCATGGGCTTCCAAGATCATGGTAGCAGCCCTTGAGGCAGCTGCCTGCCAGACCACAGCTCCAAGCTGCTTACAGGAACATCTCACTCTGCTGACCAGGCTGCAGGTCCATCCATGCAGGCCTCCTGCCTCCAACAGTGCCTGGAAGCAGGTTGAGGTGAACACTGTGGATGAATTCCACAGCAGAGCAGGCACCAGCCAAGGTTCCTCAGAACTGTGTTTTAAGCATTTAACAGTGTGCAGCTCTGGGGCTCTCTCGATCCTTTTGTGTTCCCCATTTCTGTGTTCAGTGGGTGTATTTTCTGTGGACGTGTCCTGTTTACCCTTGGAGCCTGAGCACTTGCAGCATCCTGCAGCCAGAGGCTCCAGGGCTGGACAAGGACCCTCCTCTTTGGACTTTTTGGAACCTGTTTCCCTCTCATGTCTGCAGATGCTCCCCTGTTCTGAAGGAGCAACACAACCCCTCTCCCTGTACATGCAGCTGCTGGCTCAGCTGTTTCTTTTGCAGGATGAGGGATCTGGTGTTCCCCAGTGGCTTCCCAGTGCGACAGGGGACACAAGGCTTCTCCAGCAACTCTGCTGAGGCAGCTGCTCCTTGGAAGGGATGAGTGAGCGGAGTTCCTGAATTCCAGCCCTCAGTGCCACGTTGTCTCTTTTCAGATGAGGACGAGAAGAACGATGACACCGTGGAGAAGATTGTGAGGTGCATCATCCAAAATGAAGGTGAGCCACCTCCCTGGGCAGGCCCAGAGCTGTGCTGACCACTTTGGCTGACTCATTCCTGTTTTTCCCTCTCTCATCAGCAAATGTGGAGGCCCTCAAGGAGATGCTGGGAGAAAATGAAGGGGATGTGCCAGTGCCAGTGGCAGTGCCCAGGTGAGAGAAGCTCACAGCAGCTTGTGGCTGCTGCAGAGTGAGGGACAAGCAGCCCCTTTCCAGCTGCTACAAAGCATCTTCCCAAGGGGGAGTCCTGCTCTCCCAAGGGTTTTGAGGAGGGTTTCCTCCACTGTCAAGTGGAACAGCTCTTCCTCATTCCTGTCCCCAGCAGAGGTCCCCTCCAGAGCTGCTGCTCCCAGAGCTTGCTGCAGTGGGGCTGCACCAGGGTTGGGACATCTCCCCAAAGTGACACATCCTGTCATGTCCTTCTGTTGCAGCCTTTGTCCCCACAGTAGCAGCCAGGATGGGGGGCCCCCCCATCACCACACGGTGCACCTGGGCTCCACGCAGGCACCCTGCATCCACTGCAGCAGGAGGAAGAGGCACCCGCTGCAGCGCCAGGGCCGCTCCAAGGAGGGCAAGAGCAGGATGCATCCCGGAGAGACCACCGTCTTCTCAGTGGGCAGGTACCCAGATGAGCTTTGCCAGGCATTTCCCTGCTGGAATGAGCACCATGAGCTCTCCTCCGTCCTGTTCCTTCCCCCTTGCCCGAGGTCTCCTCTTGCTGTTCCGCACTGAGATGCCCCAGCAGCAGCTCTGCAGCTGGAGCTCCTGAGCACCCAGGTGCTTCCTGCACCTGGAAATGCCTGTGGTGTGTGGCAGGCTGTGATGCACTGGTGGCTTCCCTCCTTCTCTGGGAAGGTGACTCAAGCTGGGTTTTCCTGCTGAGTCAGTGCTGGGCACAGCCCCAGCTCCGTGTCCTTTCAGAGCCCTCTGTCCCAGCTCGGTGCAAGCAGGGCCCTTGCTGCCCAACTGGGGGCTTCAGGGACCTCATTGGGAGGGCAGAGGGGACAGCACGTCCCAGGTACAAGCCAGCACCCACTCAGAATGAAAGAGTGGCTGTGCTGCTCCAGGTTGCTGCCTCCAATGATGTCTGTAATTAGATGACACGGCAGCGATGTAAGAATAGGGGAGTGTTCCTGATACTTCCCACAAATGCTTTCAGTCCCCACCTGGCTTCGCCCCAAGGGACTTCCTGAGCTTCCTGTGGTCTCTGTGTAGTCACTAACCTGTAGAACAGTCTGTGGGCTGGCCCAGGCTGCCCCACTCCCCAGCAGAAAGGGTTAGGAAAGTCTTCCTGGGCTTGGCTCCCTCCGGCTGGAGGTGACAAGCAACTGCTGGTCCCTGGATGGCCACCGTGGTGAGACACAAAGCTCTGTCATGCTCAGGTTGTGCACAAGGCCTTCATTCAGGGCCTGAGCATGGATGAAACTTCATGTTGTGGTCCAGAGAGACTTGGAATCCTTACATGGGAATGCTGAGCCAGATCAGGCATGGAATCGTGGAATGGTTTGAGTTCAAAGGGACCTCAAAGTTCTTCCCATCCCACCCCCTGCCATGGGCAGGGACACCTCCCACTGTCCCAGGCTGCCCCAAGTCCCAATATCCAACCTGGCCTTGGGCACTGCCAGGGATCCAGGGGCAGCCACAGCTGCTCTGGGCACCCTGTGCCAGGGCCTGCCCACCCTGCCAGGGAACAATTCCTGCCCAATATCCCATCCATCCCTGCCCTCTGGCAGTGGGAAGCCATTCCCTGTGTCCTAATGGGGATTTTTCCACCACCACAGGCAGGACCCTCAGCAGAGAGGTGAGCTGGGGCTTTCTGGGGAGCTGGAGGAGCAGGGATCCCTGCTGCACCTCCCCAGGCTGAACTGCAGCTCAGATCACACCTTGTGGACACTGCCAGCCCCTGGTTCCTCTGTGCCTGTCCTTGGAGGTGGTGCCCAGCAAGCCAGGGCTCTGCACAGTCGTGTGCTCACCACTAATTCATTCCCTGGCTGGTGCCCAGCTCCGTCCACTCCTCCATGTCCTTTGTCTGTGCTCTTCCCAGTCTCCTCTGACTCACCTCGGAGTGCTGGAGAAGATGGTCTCCTTTCCCAAAGCCACCTTCCCTCAATTCCTGTGTTTTTTCTCTTTAACCCTGTTAATACCCCACACCTCACCAGCCTTCTCCACAGGGCAGCCATCCCATTTCTGCAAGGTTTTATTTTCAATGCTGAATCTCTTTGGTACAAGGTCCAACTGCTAAAGGACCTGTGTGTCCATGAGGTACAATCCCACCTCCAAATTCTGCTTTTATTTCCAAGCTGGCCCCTTTTCTCTTACAGATCCTGTACAGTTCCAGGATTGCCCTTCCTTTGTCTTATTTATGACAAATATCTTGAAGTACTTTGACTCAGCACTGATCTTACAGAACAGGGCTTCTTTAACCCACCTCTGGAGTTAAAGACACACTCTCAGGTCTTGTTCTCCTTTATTTTTGGCATTGTTTTTGCCTTGGATGCAGTGGTTGGGAGTCCAGCCCCCTCCTACGTGGAATGAGCCCTGATCCTGGCAGGCACAGGTTCATGCCTGAGGAGTGGAAAGGATGGGAGCTCTGGACATCACCAAGATCATCCAGGACTGGAGTAGGGGGCATGTGAGGAGGCTTTTTTAGCCTGGAGAATTAGAAAGGGATGATCTAATTGTCCTCTAACACTTCCCAAAGTGTGCATGGAGTTTAAATGAAGATGGAACAAAGATGGAGCTCCTCAGAGATGCACTGGGAAGAACAAGAGGCAATGGCCATGAGTGACAACAAGAGAAATCCAGATCAAATGCAAGGAAAAACTGTTCTGCCATGAGAATGGTGCAGCCCTCGACAGGGCCCTGGAGAGTGTATTTCCAAAACCTGACTAGACAAGGCTCTGGGCAAAGTACTTGAGGGTGGGAGGGAGCCCAGATATGAGCAGGAGTCTGGACTGGAGACCTCCTGAGGGCTTTTTGTACCTGAATTGTTCCAAACTTCTGCAGCAATCAGGGTTATGTATGGTATAGGATGATTTACCACAAAGCTCAGTGCTTTCCCTCAACCAGTCTTAGCCAGTGGCAGAGCTTGTCCATAAAGCATCTGTGTCTGACCCTCTGTCCCCAGCCCCATCAGCCAGAGTGTGTCACATCCCACTGCATCCAAAGCCCAGGGATGCTGGTGAGGCAGGCAGCCAGGGCTCCTCTGCTTTCCCTCACCAGCCAGAGGTTGGCTACATTACCTCTTGTGCTCCCTCCAGTCCAAACCCTTCCTGCTCTCCGAATCCACTCCTGTCTCTTCCAGGCTGACATTGCTCAGTGGCATTACCAAGAAATGATCCTGTCACTTGTGTCTCCTTCCTGTCCCTCTTCAGCACCAGAACATTCTTTGGTCTCCCCAGATCGCAGTGCTGGTGTCTTATCTCCAAATATCTGGATAGACCTGAAAGGTCACATTTGCTGCTGCTTGGCCTGACCTGAGCAGTCCTGGGGGAACCTTTCCTGGAGCTGGAGCATTTCTGTTCTCGACCCTCTTAGTCCCAGGCAGCTTTCTGACCCTGCTGAGGGGTTGGTGCTGTCCACAGGCTGGGCTCCAGGCTGGAAGTGATCTCCTTCATCTCTGCCAACTCACCTGGCATCTATTCTTATCCCTTGGACCTCTCTGTTGTTTCCTTTGGAACAGCAGTACTGCCATGTGCTTGACCTTTGCATTTTGCTCTTCTTTCCACACCAGCAGTACCTGAACTTTCTAAAATTGTGCTTTGCCCTGGCCCTGACTCGCAGCTGAAGCCCAGCAGAGCCAGGTCCATTGGCTTTTCCATGTGTGATCCAAGTGCAGTGAGAGTGGGAGTGGGTGAGCCATGGGCTGCACGAGGTCTCGGGGTGGGACAGGAGTGGACAGCAGCTCACCATGGAGGAGGTTTCCTGTCTGCAGGTCCAGCAGCAGCTGGCAGTGCTGGTGAGGAGGAGCCACGGTTTGTCACAGTCAGCACAGTCACAATTCAGACTTTCAGGCTTTGCTGACTGAGGCTGAGGGAACTGGGAGAGGAGAAAGCTCCAAGGACACTTTAGAGCCTCTTCTAGAGGGGTTCCAAGAGAGCTGGGGAGGGACTTGGGACAAGGGCACAGAGTGACAGGACAAGGGGGAATGGCTTCCTGCTGCCAGCAGGCAGGGTTAGAAGGGATCAAGGAAAGGAATTGGTGGGGAGACCCTGGCACAGGGTGGCCAAAGAAGCTGGGGCTGCCCCTGGATCCCTGGAAGTCTCCAAGGCCAGGCTGGATGGAGCCTGGAGGAACCAGATTGAGGGGAAGTTGTCCCTACCCATGGCAGGGGGTGGGACTGGGTGATCTTTTAGGAACTCCTTCCAACCCAAGCCATTCCATGAGTCTGTGATCCCTAACTCCTCTCTTCTCCCCATGTGTTGTGATTATTAACCACCCACCCACCCTTTGAGGGTGTCAGACCCATTTCTGCAGCTTTTCTCCTGCCCACCCCAGAGCTCTGAGCTGTTACCTGCTCATGGTGGGACCTTGGTGAACCACTCAGGAACCACCTGCCCCTCCAGGGGATGGTGCAAAATGTACTCTGGCAGATTTTGGCCAAACAGTTCCTTCAGCCTTTGATCCCTGTATCCAAATCACTGCTAAAGCCTGGTTCCTGCCCTCACTTAGGGCACGCTGTCATCCAGGTTGTCTCGGAGCATTTCCAAGAGCTGTGATCTATCTTGCTGCTGAGAGGGCAAGCTCTGCCCCAGCCAAGATCTGGATTGAGCTTTCCATCCTTCTCTTTCTGTTTGTTTTCCTCAAAATGAAGGGAAAATGAGTTTGGGTGTCTTGCTTGTGTGGGTGTGAACTCGTCTGAAAGGCTGGAGATGGCAGCGAAGAGAGGAGATCCGGGGCTGGGGGTACAGGCAAAGCTGGGCATCCACCTGTGAGACAGCACGGGAAAGACTGCTCTGTCCTGTCCCCATTGTAGGTTCCGTGTCACACACATCGGGAAGAAGCCGCCCGTCCAGGACGGTGTCCTGCCCGCGGGCAGCCGGGAGCCGAGCACGGAGGAGCTGGAGCGCAGCAGCGAGAGGCTCCAGCGGGAGCGGGCTCTCAACGGGACTGTCCCCACGGGTGGCCTGCAGAACGGAGCCATCCAGACGGGCACCCAGGGCGGCAAGAGTGCGGAGCAAAGCCTGTCCGCCAGCCCAGCCGCCAACACGCCGGCCAGCTCCGGCACCCGTGACAGCCGGCGGGCGGGCGTGGGGTCGGGCCCGGCGGGGTCCGGCCCGGCGGGGTCCCTGCAGGATGCTGGCTCTGCTCCCGGCAGCTCCAGCCGCCAGCGGAGGCTCATGAGCATGCCGGCGCTGGGAGCGTCGAGTCCCAACATCCCAGGAGAGCTGGCAAGGGAAGGAGCCGGCATCTGCCTGGAGGAGATCGGACTGGAGTCGGCAGATGAAGTGTCGGATATTCACGGGAGCCTGAGTCTGCAGGAACAGGCCGATGAGCTGGGGAGAGACGACAGCAGCAGGAAACAGTCCGGAGGGGAGGACGGGAGGCAGCAGGTATGTTCCTCCTCCTCCTGGTCCCCACGTGGTCCCCTGGGCTGGAGGGGGATTGCGTTTTCCCACCCGTTTTCCAGTGTCTGAAGCGGTGCAGTGACCGCGGCAGGTCCCACCCTGCTTCAGGGACAGGGAGAGGTGCTGCACAACTTCTGCACCTTGGTTCCCCTTGGCAAGGGACTCCTTTTCCTTTGTGGCTGAGCCCTTTGGGAACATCCATTGGGATTTTGACCTGGGAGAGCTCCACTGCTGCACGTGGTGTCCCCAAAACCGTAGTCTCAATGGGGTCCAATGTGGCCAATAAGGAACAGGCAGGGACAGGTTTCTCCAGGAGCATTTCTTACTTTGAAGGCCAGGAAATGGCAAAGCCAGGTGGTCATTTCTTGGCTGTTTTTCCCTGCTCCTGAGGAGCTGAGCTCAGAGAGGAGGAAAGCCCACCCCTGACTGGAGCTCCCAGTACCCTGGTACCTCCCAATATCCCACCCAACCACCTTGCTGGAGGGGTTGGAAAGCTCCAGGGGATTTTCTCCCTGGAATTGCCTCTGTGCTGTTACCAGTGAGCAAACGAGGCTGCTGGTGGTGGTTCAGACACCCAGCATTTCACTCCCTGGCTCACACGCTCATTCATGGTTCTGCTGCTGGGAAAAGGTGATTTTCATGGAGGGGGCTAGGAAACACCCCCTGTGTAATGTCAGCAGCTCCACGAGCTGGTCTTGACTTGTATCACAAAACCAGCACCAGGGCAAACGTGGTGAAGCCCTTGGAAGAAAAAGGAAGGCAAATGCCTGGGTAAAATTCCTGGCCTGCTTCAAAGCCAGGGAGATCCCCTGGGGCTGGTTCTGGGCACGGCCCAGGCACATGCCAGCAGCTCTTGGCAGGGGGTGGGATGGGGCAGGACTGGGTCAGCACGGGAGAGGCCTGGGAAAGGTGCCTGGCTGGATGCTGGATAAGGACAAAGCAGGATCCCACTGTTTCCCTCTTTGCTTTTGGGTGACCTGGCTGGAAGGTTTGAGCTATTTCATGGAGAAGGGCAGCCCATGGCAGGATAGAGCTGATGGGCTGCAGCATTCCCCCGAGACCTGGGGAGGTGGTGACAGGTCCTCCTGTGTCCCACTGAACCTTGGGTGATCCCTCTGATCCCCGGGGAAGCAGTTTTGTGCAGGCCAGGCCCAGGCACGTGGTGATGTCTGTCCCCTCTGCAGTGCCAGGCTCCTGCCCTGGCTGCTGGGGTGCTCCAGGACATGGGGTCCCAGGAGAACGGTGATGGGACCTCCCTGGATGTTTGTCACCAAGCCCCGGTGCCACTTGAACCCTCCCCCATCCCTCAGGCGCAGTCAGAGCCAGCACGAGGGTTGTTGGCTGCTGCTCATCACGTCCTGCAGGGGCTGGGGAAGGGCAGAGAGGGTACCTGGGCTGCAGTCACTCCTGGAGATTCAGCGGGGTTCTGCCCGCTCTCCATGGGAGACCCCCAGCCCAGCACCCGCTCCCGTGGGAGCGCTGACATCCCTTCTCCATCCCACAGGAGCCCAGCGCCGCGGAGCAGGACCGCGTGTGACGTGAGTGCTTGTCCCCTGCCCCTGGGACAATGTCAGGGGGGTGGGAGGGCAGTGACAGTGTCCCTGTCCCTGGTGGGTCTCAGCTTGGTGCTGGAGATGGAGACAGGGTGAACCCTTTCTCCAGGGGGCCGGGAAGTGCCGAGCCGCGGGCAGTGACTCCGGGAAATCCCATCTGCGGGTGGCGGGGAGGTGCCGTGGCTGTGGGGACGAGCCCTACCCTGCCTCTCTCCCCACAGCTCCTCTCCGCTCCCGGCTGGAGCGTGGACGGGAGGCGCGCAGCCCCTGGACCCCTCGGGCCGGGGGCTGTGCCGTGGGGCAGCCGTCCCCGGGTGGGCAGCTACGCGCTTGGCATGGCCGGAGCGACGCGCCGGCGCCACCGACAGCCGCGCTCGGCGCCAGCCCTCATCCCATTGGCAATAGGTACCCGAGTCCCACCCACCGCACCCTCCCCGGAGAGCCCCCCGAGGGACCCTGGGGCCTGGCAGGGCCAGGACTGCGCCCAGAGCCCGCTGCCCCCCCGGCTCCGGGGGAAGGAAGGGGGGGCCGCGGCGAGGGGCAGGGATGGAGGCAGCGGCTTGAGCCCCCCCCGGGGCGGTGGGGAGCACCCCCACACCCACCCGGCACGTTCACCACAGAGCACAGTCCCCCCCGGGCACCCCTGCCACGCAGAGTGGGCACAGGCACAAATCCTGCACCGGCAGGTCCCTGGGAGATGCTGGCGGAGAGAGGAGCTTCCAGCCCCGGCCCGGCACAGGAGGGGTCGGAGCCCGGCCCTGGGGGCAGGGGATGGCCCCCGGCCACGCCAGGGGCAGCCCCGGGGCCCGCGCCAGCTTCGGTGTGTAATGCCCTGTACATAGACGAGCTACAACCATTAAAGCTGCTGAACCCCACACCAGGGCCAGCGGGATTTATTTGGAACAGCCCCCCACGCCCACTCCTGCCTGTGGGGAGGTGCTGTGGGGGCTGGCAGGGTCCAGAGATGAGTGCCCCAGGAACCAGGGCTGTGCTGGGAGTGCACGGGCAATGCCAGGCAGGAATGCCAAGAGGGGGGGTGAGATGGGGCCTGGCTGTGGCACTGGGCACCCCAAAAAAGGGGTTCTGGGTGCTGTAGTGGGATGCAGGGCCACTCTGCAAGCAGCACTGGGCAGGGTGCAGCCCCTGGAGAGACCAGCTCAGGGCATGGGGCAGCATCAGCCTCTGCAGCTGGGGCAGCAGCCTGTGGTGGTTTGCTTGGGCAAAGCTTTTTGGGGGACAGGAGGCTGGGGGGACCCACAGGGTCAGCTGAAGTGAAGCTCGGGGTCGGGCTCGGGGGCTCTGCCGGGCGGTGGGGGCGGCGCACGGAGCAGAGGAGAGGGAGAAGAGAGGCAAAGGGAGAGGGAGAGAAGTGGTGCCAACATGCTGAGGCCACTCATCCCCCTTCAGACACCCCAAAACACACGGGTGGCTCCATTACAAAGGGCTGGGGCAGGTTTTGGGGTCACAGCACCCCTGTGAAGGGACTTACTGGCCGCAGGCGCGTGGCTGCCAGGTCCGGAGAGCTCTGCCCGCTGCCTGTGCCATCCTGCCGGCAACCTGGGGGGGCCCAGCAGCTCAGCCTGGCCTGCCGGGCTCCCCCAGCCCCTTCCCAGTTTGCCCAGCACTCACCTCCCAGCGCTGTCTCAGGAGCAGGGCTGGGACCCAGGCTGGCCCCAGGCACCAGGCCAGGAGGGGAGAAGGGTGGAGGGGATGGTGATGGCAGCTCCTGGGAAAACACAGCCAAGATGGGAATGGTGGGAAGGGAATCAGCCATGGAAGATGGGGGGTTGCCCATGCCAGGGTGGCACAAAGACCCTCCTGCCACCAACCTGCCCGGCTGCCTCCCGGGCCCCGGTGAGCTCCTCCACCACCAGGGAGGGGAAGACGCCGACGCGGCCATCGAAGTCACCGGTCCAGAAGCCATCGTCCACCTCGCCAGCAGCACGGGGCAGCACCCGGATGATGGCCCCCTCCGGGAAACTCAGCTCCTCGGGGCTCTGCCCCTCGTAGTCGTACAGGGCTCGCACCAGCCAGGCTGTGGGGGAGGGTGGGGAGGGGGCTCAGCAGCCTCTGGATCCTGTCCCCCTCCCTGGGGTGGGGGTGATGCCCAGCACCCACCTCCAGGCTCCAGCACCAGTTCTGCAGCCATGATGCTGGAGAGCTGGCGGTGCAAGGCAGAGGGTCCTGGGGGGCCGAGCCCAGCCCCCGAGTCGCACCCCAGGGACAGCAGGTACTTTTCAGGGACATAGCCGACCTGTCCTGCCTTGTTCCGAGCCTGAGGAGGCACAAACCATGTGAACATCCCAGACTCCAGAGTGGGGCCAGCCTGGGCACCTCCAAAAGGTGTCCCCCAGTATGGAGGGGTGGTCAGCCTGCTCCCACCTTCACCCACTCCTCTGCGTCCCCCTCCTCGATGATCTCCAGCTCCTCGCCCTGGCTGATAGACAGCTCATCCGCCTGGCAGCCCTGCAGGAGATGGGGACAAAGTGGCAGAAAGGCTGAGGTGCCATCCCTGGGTAGACAGGGTGAAGGCCAGGCAGGCAGGGCCATACCTGGTAGCCAAAGATCACCCGGCAGGTGTAGGGGTAGGTGCGAGCAGCAGGCCCGGGCTCCTCGTCCTCATCCGGCTCATCGCTGTCCTCGTAGTCATCAAACTCGGCTGGGTCCAGCCCCGTGGGGGTCTCCTCACCTGTCCCCACCGTGGCCCCGGCCAGCCAGGCGTCCACATCCAGCCCTGCTGCCCGCAGCAGTGCCAGCCGTGCCTCGGCCTTCACTCGACTCACCTGGGGACACCACACATTGTCACAGTCCCCAGGACACCTCTGGTGGTGTCCCAACCCCATCGCCCCCATCCCCAGCGCAGCATCTCAGCCACCACCCCTCCCTGTCCCTCCATCCCCCAACCTGGGGCTGACAGACCTCGAAGCCACCCCAAACTCCCTGGCTGAGGGACCCACCTCTGCCTTCCGGATGTTTTCCCTCGCTTCCTCCATCTGCCGCTCCACGGCCACCGCTTCCGCCTCCGGCCCCTGCTGCCGCCTGGCCTCCAGCCGCTGCAGCACCTGGGCAGGCACCCACAGCTCAGAGGGTGGTGGCAGCTGCTGAGGGGCTGGAAAAGCCCCTCCCTGAGCCCCCTGGTGCTCTGTAGGGAAGGACAACACCCACCTCCTCGCTGTGTGCTCTGTTCTTGTGGTCCCGTGCCACCCGTGTGGCCCAGCGCCGCGCCTCCTTCTCCAGGCTGGCCCCGTCATCTGCTGGTGGCAGCAGGCACACCTAGGCAAGGACACAGGGGTGACAAGGGGGTGGCTGTGCAGACCCCACCTTGCTGCAATGACCCCTCCACTTACCTCCTGCACCCCGGTGAGCTGGAAGCGCTGCTCAGGCGCCAGGGAGAAGGCGGGGTGCTCCTGCAGGAAGAGGAGGAGGTCCTGCTCCCGGCACACCTGCGGCAGGGGAGTGGCGTGGGCTGGGGGCTCAGCTGTGCCCTCCTGTCTCACCCAGCTCGTGGGACGGTGCCATTACCCGTGCAGATGCCTCCACAAGGCCCTGGAACCAGTCCCGGGTGGCCCGGCACGTCTCCACCTCCGTCCGGCTGGCGGCTGACAAGTGCTCCCGGAGCCGCTCGTACATGTCCCCATCCAGAGCCTGGGGGAAAGTGGGTGGGAACCCCCCCAGCACTGCCACATCCCCCTGCTGGAGCATCCCTGACCCACCAGGGCAGCCAGCCCTGACCCTGTGCCAGCAGCACCCTCCCTGCTGGCAGTGGGGAGATGCTCCTTGTGGGACCCTGGGGATGGGGCACAGGGGTCTGGGCATCTGCTACCTGCATGGCTGCTGGCAGCTCCACACGCTGGTAATGCTCCAGGTGGGCAGAGGCAGACACCAGGGCAAAGCTGTACTCATTCTGCACCCCTGCCAGCTGCCTCGAGTGCTCGGCCAGTCGCGCTGAGAACTGTGGGGACACGGACAGAGAGGCTTGGTGATGGTGCCCCGTGTTCCCCTGCATGCACCCACTTGAGCACCCTGCCAAGCCCCACACTGACCTTGGCACTGAGCTTTTGCAGACTGGCCTTGGTGTGAAATATCCGCCGGTCGCTCTTCCGGAGGCTGGGGAGGATGGGAGGGGGATGGGAGGGGGTGTGAGACCACCCTGCAGTCACAGCAGCCCCCTGGCCCCGTGACCCCCCACTCACCGCGCCTCCACATCAGCTGCCTTGTCCTTGGCCACCTCGCTGCTGCGCTGGAGGTGGCTGAACTGCTTCTTTGCCTTGTCCAGCTCCTTCATGGTCTCCAGCAGCTCCGCCTGTGCCTTCTGCAGCCGCTCGATGCCCTGTGGGGAGTGTCAGCTGGGGGGACAGCTGTCCCCACCGCCCGGGCACAGGGGACATGTCCTTGCCCTGGTACCTTCTTGAGCGTCCTCTCCTTGGAGAGGCGGGCGCTGCGGGCGGCCTCGGCAGCCAGGGCGCGGTAGCCCTCGGAGGCGGTGACACGGACCTGCCCAGCGTGTGCTGTCCCCTCGATGATGCCTTTCCAGACAGCAGCCACGCTCCTGAGGGCACAGGGTTAACACAGGGCCGGGTACTCCCTGCCCCCTGACAGCTTTTGGGGATGCTCAGCAGGACTGCCAGTACCCGCAGTCCCAGTATGGCCCTGGAGCTGGGGACATCCCACCCACAGCTGCGTCCCGGTGACACCCATATCCTGCTTGGCATTAAGCATCTCCAAGTTGGGAGGGTCATGGGCAGGCATAGCCAGCCCCAGCCACTTGTCCCCAGCCCTGTCCCTGTCCCCAGCCCACCTGGAGTCGCCGGCCTCGCCACGGCCTCGCTGCCAGTCTCTCTTCACAAACTGGCTCGCCAGCCTCTGCAGTGCCTGCAGACACACCCAGCATCACTGGCACTCCCTGGCCCTGCTGAGCACCCCAGCACCTACCAGCCCCCTCTGGGTCCAAAACTGGGCTCCCCCACCCCACCTGCCCACCCCATGGACCTGGGGACACACATGTGTCCCCCCAGAGCAGACACACACATCCCCGTGGCTCAGTGTCAGCAGGAATCCCACTGTGCTCCTCATGAGAAAACCTTTTTGGGGGGCAGCCACTATAATGAAAGGACCCCCTCACTGTGGCTTTTGGGACAGAGCACCTGCAAGAGGACATCAGCGAGGGACACTGGATACAGAGACAGAGTAGAGAAGCCCCAGCAAAGTCAGGCCTATCAAGACCCCAACACTGAGGGGACAGTTGTCCCCAGCCTGGGGACTGTGAGGGAGGGGAGTGACATAGTGGCCAGCTGCAGGAAGGGGAGGACACAATTCTGCTGTAGTATGACCCCAGGGGATGCTGCATGGACATATCACATCAAAACCAAACTCTGACATTTCAGAGCAGCGCCCTGCCATGACCCAGCAGACAGCAGAGCCCAGCGGTTTCCTCCCCCCACAAGGTTTTCCCTCCAGGCTCCCAAAACACCCAAGGTTTGGGCCATGCTGTGCTCAGCAGAGCCCCCAGCGGGTGCTGAGCGTGGTCAGGCAGGATGAGCCATCTGCCAGCACCCTGCGGGGCCATCACGGAGCAGCCAGGCTCGGATAATTTCCGAGGCTGCCCACTGCCTGCATGGGGCCGTGCCCAGTTCCTGCCCCAGGCAGGCAGGATGGGGCCTGGGCCTCCCCAGGACACTGATCCTGAATCCCGTGGCATCTCCGTACCTGCCCGTACTCCCTGTCAATGGTGGCCCTCTGCTTGCTGTAGGACCTGGGGGGAGAGGGGACACAGAGAGGACACATAGAGAGGGCCAGGGAATGGCCATCCCTCCCATCACCTCCTGCCACCATCCCCCTGCCATCACTCCCTTACAATCTCCCCCTGCCACCATCCTGTCCCCATCAGGCCACCCCAGTGGGTGATGGGGCCCATGACCTCGAGGTGACAGGCTCAAGGTGAGCCGTGCCCGGTCCCTGGCACCCCCGTGCAGTGAGCTGCTGGCCTCAGCTTGGGGACACACACACACACGTGGGACGAGCTGCTTCATCTCAGCTTGGGGACACACACACTGGTGCGATGAGCTGCCTGGTCTCAGCCTGGGGACACACACACACGGGATGACCTGCCATCCGACCCGGGTGTCACATGTGTGGGCCCTACCTGATGTCCTCCAGCAGCTCGGCGTCCCGCTGCTGTTTGCTCTGCAGACCCGACAGCTGCTCCAGGAGATGGACCCGCAGCTCCTGGGTGAGCTTCACCTGCGGGATGGTCCCGCTCAGCCCCGCGGCCCCGCCGGGGATGGGGCGCGGGGATGCGCTGCCCTCCTGCCCGGGTACGGGTGGCCACCGGCCCCCACTCCTGAGTGCCACCCGAACGCGGCCTCGCTTCCCCAGCCCCGTGAGGCTCCGGCGGGGNCCCACCGCAGACCCCGCCCTAACCCGAGCCCTGCCCCCGCCCAGGCCCCGCCCAGCGCTCACCAGACGGACACGCCCCAGACCACGCCCCCAAATAGGCTCCGCCCCAGACCCGCCTCCCTCTCCGCCGGGGCGGGGGAGCCCCACCCATCGCACGCGGCAAGCCCCGCCCCTTGGGTCT
>VWYE01013200.1:58941-85401 GCA_013398995.1 Alaudala cheleensis | reverse complement strand
CCACCGGCCCCCACTCCTGAGTGCCACCCGAACGCGGCCTCGCTTCCCCAGCCCCGTGAGGCTCCGGCGGGGACGAGTCTCCGTCACGGCTGCAGGACACGGCAGCGAGGGAGGACCCGGCCGCGGTGACCCGCCCCGTGATCCGGCCCGGCCCGGCGCTCACCTTGCGCGGCGGCGGCTGCATCGCTGCGCTGCCCCGGTCCCGGTGCCGATCCCAATCCCGGTGCCGGTCCCCGATCGCCGCCGCCCCGATCCGCGTGTGCGGAGCCCGGAACTGCCGGGCCGGCTCCGCCCCGCNGCCCCGCCCCCTCCCCACCAGAGCGGGGAAGCCCCGCCCATCGCACGCAGCAAGCCCCGCCCCTCGGGGCTGCAGCGCCGCCTGGTGGTCCGTGACGTGTGACAATGGGACACGGGGACACAGGGAATACAGGGACATGGAAACACGGGGAGACACGGACATGGGAACACAGTGACATGAGAAGGAGGGACATGGGGACATGGGGATGTGGGAAGACAGGGATATGTGACATAGGGACATGGGGACATGGGGACATGTAGATGGGGAGACAGGGACGTGGGAACAGAGTGATATGAGAGGCAGGGACATTCAGACATGGGTACGTGGGAGACAGGAACATGGGGACACAGGTATGTGTGACACAGGGACATGGGGACATGTGGACACAAGGAAACAGGAGGACAGGGACATACATGGGTAACACGGGGGCACAGGTGTATGAGACATGGAGATGTGGGGGCACAGGACCACAGGGACACGGGGTGATGGGGAGCACTGTCCTTGGGCTGGGGGACATGGGGACATGGGGAGTGCTGGGGCACACAGCACTGGATTGACTGGGGACCCAGTCCTTGTGCATGAGGATGCACAGGACACTGGTCCCAGGATGTGGTGACACATGGGGTGCTGGGGCATGGGTCCTGGGATGCAGGGACATGTGGAACACTGAGGGGACAGCTCCCAGCACAGGGATGTGTGGAGTCCCACATCACAAAGAGGACACAGAAGCCCTGGCTTGGCAGGACCCTGCCATAGGGACACAGGCACAGAGCTAAGCAGTGGCATTCAGTGGGAGCCACCTGGAATCATGAGGGGCCCCCAAACAGTCTGTCCTGCTGTCCCTCTGTCCCTCTGTCCCCCCCCCAACCCTTTCCCATCCCCTTCATCTCTCACTTCTCTTTCTGTCTGGACTTTTCTCTGTGGTTCCTGCACATCTCGTGGCTCTCACCACTGTCCCATTCGTCCCCTTCTTTCTCTTTCCATGACATTTCTGGGCTTGGCTGCACATGTCCTGGTCCCCCCTAGTCCCATGATGATGGGCTGGGCTGGGGATGTGTCACTGGCTCTGTTATTCCCCTTCTTAGCCTGGAAAATGGACTGGAGGTCACCCAGCCACCCACTTTGGTGACAAGAAGGGAACAATGCAGGGTGGCCCCATCTACATCAAACTGTGACACCAGCTTGTCATCCTGACCCCAGTGATGGATCCTGGGGATGTCTGCTCCTGGCAGGGCTGGGCAGGCAGGATGCCCAGTGCCCTGGAGTGCTGCAAGTGGGGCAGGGCCACATGTCACCAGGCTGGGAACTGGCTGCCACCTTCCTGTCCCACAGACGGGGCACAAACAGCTCCATCTGCCCGCCGTGGCTCTCCTGTCTGCCTCCTGCCTCTTGCCCACTTCCTCCTCCCCCTGATGTGCGGTTGTGTGATGGCAGCTGCAAACCTCTCCCCCCAGATACTCGGTGCTGGTGACAAGTGGCAGTCACCTCATGCTGCGGGTGCACACGATGCGCATGCTGCACACACCACAGGACTGTGGGCAGGACGTTGCTGTGACGTGGTGGAGACAAAGGGTGGGTGCTAGCGGGGAAAGGGGCTGGTGACAGTCCCTCCGTGTCACCAGCCCTGTGCCATTTGTGCAGACCCAGCTGGCTCAGCAGCCACTCCGCAGAGATGTCCTGGCTGGTGCTGTCACCTGGTTCTGCTGCTGTCTGTGTCACCCTCCTGCTCAGCTGTGCCTGGCTTGGCTCTGCCACCCAGCCCTCCGCAGGTAAGTGCCTTGGTGGGTCTGGGGGTGATGGGGTAGGGCAGGGACACCTCATTGGGACACCCCAATATCACGCTCCATGACACTTGGAGGCGATGGCTTGGTGTCATGGGGAGTGTTTGGAGCCCTGCTGTGCTGCCTTCCCTCAGTGTCTACATTGAGAATCTGGGTGAAGACCTGAAACCCAGACAGCATTTCCCCTTTTGGCAGCAAAATTCAGATTACTGCTCTTGTAACCTGAATTTTCCATCCCCTGGATGTCGAGAGAAGGCAGAGGTTGTGGGAGACCTGCTGGATGTAACCAAAGCCCCCCCTGGGTAGGGTGTTCTGGGACCATCAGGATAGAAATTCTGGAGCTGGGGGTGACGTGCAGAGCCTGTCTGGGTATTTCCTGAGAAAGCCAGAAAAGGGATTTGATCCTGAGTTGTTTCTCTGGTGTCCCGGGTCCTTCCTGTCCTTCACTTTTGTTTTTTGCACGCAACGAAAAACCCCCGACTGCAGGAAGATGAGGTGATGTCTCAGGCTGTGGTGGGGGCAGAGCTGAGGAGATGGCTGGGACTAGCCCAACCCTGTGCTGCTGTGGGTTTCCCATCTGCCCTCCTGACCCCGTTGTGCTGGGCTGGGTAGGACAAGGGACATCAGCAGCAGCAGGGCTGTGGGAGCAGAGCCCATCAGGGCTCAGAGCAGGGCACCAGCTGGGCTGGCACTGCTGCAGTGGTGGCTGGCACAGCATGTGGCACAGCTCTGCAGGGTGAGGCCAGCACGATGCTGGGGGCTCCCCTGCCATGGGAGATGCCACCTCCTGTGTTTGGCAGTGGCTCTGCAGGGAGGGGTGACAGCTCCTGCTCTGGGCTGAGTCCCATGCCTTGTGTCCCCACAGTGAAGAACAGAGGGCGATCCCTGATCCGCCTCACTCCCCAGGAGAAGAACATCTGCTCCGAGGCCTCTGAGGAAGATTTTCTCAACAGCACCCTCAGCACCCGCCTCCTGCCTGCCCTCTACTCCATGGTCCTGCTGGTGGGGCTGCCAGCCAACGCTCTGGCCTGCTGGGTCCTGGCCGCCAACTTCAGGAGATGCTCCAGCACCATCTTCCTGCTCAACCTGGCCTGGGCTGACCTGCTCTTTGCCCTTCTGCTGCCCTTCAAGATCTCTTACCACCTCCTGGGCAACCACTGGATCTTTGGGGACTACCTGTGCCGCACCATGGTGGCCTTCTTCTATGGGAACATGTACAGCTCCATCCTCTTCCTCACCTGCATCGGCCTAGAGCGCTACATCTCCGTGGCACACCCGTTCCTGTGGAAGAGCTCCAGCTGGATGAGGGGCAAGGTGGGCATCTGTGTGGGCATCTGGCTGGTGGTGGGGCTGGGCATGAGCCCTCTGCTTTTGCACTCCCAAACACACAACATCTCCAGCCTGAACATCACGACATGCCACGATGTGCTAGAAAAGGAAACCCAAAGGTTCTTTGGCTACTATTTCCTGTCCCTGGTGGGGCTGGGCTTTGGCCTGCCCTTTATGCTCATGACCCTCTCTTACACCTGCATCCTGGTGCGGCTGCTGGCCAATGGAGGGAGCTACGGGCAGGTGGTGCGTGTCCTGGCCCTGGTCTTCCTGGTCTTCATCCTCTGCTTCACGCCCAGCAACGTGATGCTCTTCATCCACTACCTGCTGGAGCCCACGGGGTGCAACAACGGCACCTACATCTCCTATGCCCTTGTCCTGGTGCTCAGTGCCTGCAACAACTGTTTTGATCCCTTCATCTACTTCTACGTCTCCCGGGATTTTCGGGGCTGGGTCCGGGATGCAGGAGGCCGCTGCCTGCGGGGCCTCGAGGCCTCATCAGGGAGGTCCACGGAGAAGACAGCCCTGCCCCTGAAGTCCAGTGGGCAGAGCCATGGCTGCCAAGCTGTGTCCCCCTGCCCCGGGGATGGGACAGCCTGAAGTGTGGCCTCCACAAAGGGCTGGCATTAGATTTGGGCAAAAAATCCCACCTGGATCTGACATTCATGAGAATTTTGACTCAGTTTTGCTTCCCTGATGACACCAGTGCTGCCCAATCCCATGGGATCCCCAGCTGGGTGCCTGACACCCCAATCTCCCCACCTGCCAGACCCTGGCACCCCTCACCACTCCTCCTGCAGTGACCAAACCCTCCAGAGTACAAATAAACCTTTATTTCTCCCTGCTGGTAGCAGGAATAGGTACAAACACCCTCGCTGAGGAGGGGCTGCCCTCCATCGCCAGGACTACACACCAGGCACACACGGCCAGCCCTGCTCCTGCAGCTCCCCCTTTTCCCCCAAAATATGCCACAGTGGATGCAAGAAGGGAAGGGGGGTGGGCTCGGGTGTCCTGGCCCTGCCCCGCAGGCCCAGTGCTGGAGAGGGGACATGCTGTGTTCCCCCGTGCTGGCAGGCGCCCCATGCCCCCTGCCTGGCACGGTGCCGTGCTGCCAAAACGTGCGGGCACCACGTTCCTGCTTTCGTTTTCCCCTTTCCTTGTGTCCCTTGGTGCTGGGCTTGATGACAGATGTGCCACCCATGAGCAAGAGCACAGGTGGCAGCAGTCCCAGCCCTCCCACGAGGGGCTACCATGGCCCAACAACCTGGTTGCCACTTGTCCCTTTGGTTCCCGATCCCAGCCTGGCTCTGGGATGAGGAGGGTGGAGATTCCATGATGTGGGAGTGTGGGGTACCCATCATCTCTGCCACTGGGGTACCCATCATTGCTGCCACCAGGCACGACCTGACCCCCAGTCGGTGGCCACCCCTTTGGCACAGCGGGTCACGTCACCGGCTGGCCCGGCCCCGGGGGTTGGCCATCGCTCTTCTTGAGGATGACACTGCTGAGCTCCTGGATCAGTTTGTCACTGATGTGTGAGGGAGGCTGCAGGCTCCTCTTCCTGGGCAGCTCTGGGGAGGTCTCTGCTGTGGGGCTGCTCCCCGGTGTGGCTGCCTGCTCCCAGTCCCTGCCCAGCGCCAGGGAAGGCTCCACGTTCCTCTCCAGAGAGGATGTTTTGGTGGGTCTGAGTCCCGGGCTTGGAGCTTTGCTGTTCTCCAGGTTCAAGCCCCTTTCGAGGGACACAGCTTTGGTGACAGAGGGACCTGTCACCCTGTGGGCTGGGCTGGCGGGCAGTGAGGAGCGCACGGCAGTGGCTGGGGGCTGCTCAGGGAACGGGGATGGCTTCTTGGACCTGTCCACGGGGGGCACAGCCGCCAGCTCTGCCAGCAGCCCCTGCCCCAGGTCCAGCGCTGCCAGCTCAGGGAAGTTCCCCACTTCCTCATAGACAGGATCAGTGTCTGCCTCCTTCTCCTGCTGCTCCTCCAGGGAGTCCTGGTGGATCTTCATGGGCTGGGGAAGGCAGGGAGCAGGGTGAGGGGCACTGCCCACACAGCTCAGCTGTACCCCTCTGTCTCCCCTCACCCTGCCCTCCCTGCACTGCCTGGGGATCCTTGTCCCTCACCATGGGACCGATATCTGCAGGGGACTCGCCCTCCACCAGGTCCCTTGGCTCAGGCACTGCTGCCCTTCCTTCCCCATGGCTGAAGAAGGGGGAGTTTTGGTCCCTGCCTGGGCATGGTCCATGCCACCAGCCCAGCACCCCTTGGCAGAGGGTTCAGGGGAGATGTGGGCAGGTGGACGCCATTCAGAGCAAAAAGCCAGGTGAGATGAGGTTCAGCCTTTTGGAAATAACCTGATGACAAGGCACACCTAAATCTCTTTCCTCACATTTCTTCTGTTGATACCCCATGGGCAACGTGTGCCCAACAGGAGAGGCTCTGGGAACTGGGCTGGACTGGTGTGGTCTTGCTTGCCCACACTGGCACCCACATCCCCAGGTAGGGAACACACAGAGCAGTGCACACCCCCTCATCTGCCACACGAAGTGGGCACACCTCCACATGCCCGTGGGATGCTGCAGGTGAGCCCTGGCACAGTGCAAAGCCAGCAGCAGATGCTCCACGTGAACAGGTACTTACAAAGAACATGGACAAAGTCCTTCGCGTGTGCAGGCGGCGCTAGAAACAGAGGAGACAGACAGGGGTGAGCACGGAGAGCAGGGAGCAGGGCCACCCACGGCTGCCTGGGCAGGCAGGGGAGGGGCAGAGGCAGCAGGAGCCTGCAGGCACGGAGAGCTGCCACGGACACGGGCACGGACACGAGCACGGCACACATGGCACACACAGCACACACAGCACACACAGCACACACAGCACACACAGCACCCATCGGTGCACCAGCATCTCCTGCCCTGGGGTGGGCACGGGGCCTTGGGATGGGTACAAGGACCAGGATGGGTGCAGGAGCACCTGTGGGCAGGGGGAGGTGCAGGGGTTTTACCAGGGTCTGGTTGGCAGAGAGCATGGTGGCATCAGTGCTGTCCCCGTGCAGGGGCACCAGTGGCATCGTCCCGAATTTCTGCTTGGCGAGGTCGGAGGAGGAGTGGCGGCGCAGGACCACGGGGCGCAGGTCATCGTGCTGTGTACAGGGACAGCGTGGGGACAGGGGTCATGCCCTGCCAGCCCCAGCCCTGCCAGCCCCAGCCCTGCCCAGCTGGGTGGCACGACCAGCCTGCACCCACCTGAGCCTTGAGGATGCTGGTGGTCCAGTCCCACAGCTCAGCCTGCCCTGAGCACACCAGGTACCTGCAGAACAAATAGTAGAGAAGGTGCCAGGGAGCAGGGACAGTGGGGCCCATGTCCCCTTGTCACCTTGTCTGTGAGCCTGGGGCTCTCAGGTTCATCTACACCCCACGGGACTAAATCTCTAAAAATCTCTGCATGTCCAAGGGCAAGGTGAGAGCTTTTTGGGCACCCAGCACCACCCAGGGGTGCTGCTGTGGGTGGGGAGGCAGGAAGGCTGTGTGGCAGGGACACAGGTGGCCCTGGAGCCCAGCTCTCATCCTGTGCCAGGGACAGTGTGGCCCCACCACTCTGCCTCTCCTGTGCCCCAGCTCTGATCCCAGGGCTTTGTTCCACTGCCCCTGGCTGTCCCACTCCCACTAAAACTGGGGACAGATCTCGACCTCTCCCAGCCCCAGGTCAGCAAGGGAAGGTACTCACAGCTGCTGCTTGTCCAGGATCAGTGTGAAACCCCACCTGGAAAGGAACACAAGGCCATAGGGCAGCTCTGCCAAGCTCAGACACAGCCTGGGGTCTGTGGGCAGTGAGGCAGGGGGCTGAGCTCGCCCCATGGGCAGAGCCTTTGGGTCTAGGTGGAGCCTGGTGTACTCCAGCAGCCGGGTTTGGGTGCCAGGAGCAGGGACTGGGGGATGGATATCTGCCCCAGTGCCACGGCTGGGAAGGTCCCACTTACTGAGCTGGTGGCTTTAGCTTCTTCCTAATGCCCATGTAAACCTTGGCTGCGTCCAGGGCCCACTCACGCTCTGGCTTGGCACTCTGGGAAAGGACATCCAGAGGGTCAGCCCAGCTTGGTGCCAGCCTCCCTGCCAGGAGGACAGCCACCACCGTGTCGCTGCTGTCCCCAGGCTCCTCCTCCCACCCCTGGGGCTCAGGTCCACCCCACAGCATCCCCCAGTACCCTCTTCTCCTTGAGCAGCAGCAGCCTCCTGTCCTGGATGACGAAGTAACGCTCCTGAAACTTGCTCCCCAGCAGCTTGGGGGGCTCCTCACGGCATTTCAGCAACCCACACTTGGGGGTCTCACGCTTGGCACCTGCCCAGTGTGGGGACATCCCTGCCAGCGGGGATGGCAGGGTGGGATTGCAGGGGGATCCCACTGTGGGTGTCAGTGATGTGCCCCTGATGGCTGCAGGGTGGTGAGCAGGGCAAGGGGAAGCTCAGGCAGAGCTGTCCCCCTCTGGGGACACCCCGAGGGGCTGAGTCCCTTTGTGCCTGCCATACCTGTGAAGAGACAGCTGCCCTCGCCGATGGGCACCTTCCTCACCAGCAGGTACGCGGCGCTGGGCTCCGGGAGCTTGCACCACTGCAAGGCCTGCTCCAGCACCTTCTCCTTGGGGTGCAGGGGCCGCTCTGGGGACACAGGGACACTCTCACCGCTCCGTCCCCTTCCTTGTGCCAGTTCCTGTCCCCTCTGCCACCACCAGAAAGCCACCCCCTGTACCCCACACCTCCCCCTGGCCATGCCAGGAGCATCTCCCTGGGCCATCCCCCCTGTGCTCACCCAGCTCCCCGTTCTCCAGGGCCTCAAAGGTCAGCCAGATGTCCAGGCTGGCGGCCACATTGCGCATCTCCAGCACCTGGTTGGTCAGTTCCTCTGCTGTCATCGTGGGGGACACCTGGGGCCGGACACACGGGGAGCTGCGGTGGGTGGTGCAGGATGGGTCCCAGGGATGCTGGGAGCCTGCGTTCCTCCTCACCTGCTCTGGCACAACCCTGCTTTGGGACTCACCTTCAGGGTGACGCAGCAGTCGGGCACCTTCTGCTCCAGGTAAACCTCGATGATGAGGTCCCCTGCCTGGGAGAGCTGCGGGGAGAGCGGGTGGCATTGGTGGGATGCTGGTGTGGGTGCTCAGCACAGCCCACCTTCCCAGGGGCTGGAGATGGTTTCCTGGGAAGGTGGGGATGCTTCTCCTCTGGGCAGGAGCCTCAAGGTGATGGGCACAGTGGAAATAAGAATTTCCCAAATGTGGATATGGGACAGTGGGGATCCAGGGTGGGCAGCTGGGAATGTCCCCATCCTCCAGTCAGTCCTCCCAGCCCAGTGGGCCCTGATGTGGTGGGGGCCAACAAGCACATTCCCAGTACCTGGGTGTCCTTCCAGGTGGTGATCAGGCTGTTCTCCAGATCCATCTGGGATACCTGATCCTCATCAATCTGCCAGAGGAAGGGTGCACAAAGTCAGTGTGGAGAGGGATCTGGCTTGAGGACACAGGGCCAGGACGGAGGGACACGGAGGGTGGTATGGGGGGGATCCAAGGGGGTCTGGATCAGACCCAGCATGGAGGGGGCTGCAGGCCCCTGCTTACATTGAAGATGCTGACATAGTTGTCGATGAGATCTTCCATCACCTTGACCTCGTGCTCCCCTTTGCCATCTGTCTGGAAGAGGCTGGGTGCGAAGAGCAGCGACAGGTTCTTGGTGCTCATCTGGTTGAGGTCTGCACATTTCTGCACCCTGGCACGAGGAGCACAGAGGTGAGGGGCTGGTCCTGCTCAGGGCAGGGTTTCAGCCCCAGCCACCCTCCTCTGCCTCATACAAACTCTTCTGAGGAACAGCCTGGATGTCCCCAGCCCCTCAGCAGTGGGAACTTCACACTGGACAGTTCCTGTTTTGAGAACTTCCCTCTGCCATCAAACCAGACAACAGCGCTACCTCATACTGTGACTCAAGATAGGAATTGAGTGTTCTCTGTCTTTTTGGGGCACTCAGTGACATTTACATCCTACAGGGTGGTATCCCCAAGTCCCAAACATCCCGTCGCTCCCCCTTGCTGCAGGATGACTTTGGGAATGTTCAAGGTGTCCAGCACCAGCTGTGTGGGTGGAGCAGGGCACGGGGCTCTCCCTGTCTCTTAGGGATAGGAGTCAGCATTCCCTGGGCAGCAGGGAGACCCCACAGTGCTGGCTGGACCCTGAGGGGAGGCCCCCACTGACCGGTAGAGGTGCCCGATGAGCGCAGCCAGGGTTTTGTGGTTGAGGCGAGGCAGGCGGTGGATGAGCTCCTTGTACCGCTCCAAGCGCTGCGGCTTCGAGGAGATTCCTGGAGAGAGGAAAACCAGATCCTGGCTGAGCCCAGCAGAGCCAGAGATGACACCAAGGCTGGCACCAGGACCCCATCCAGAGGAATGCTGGCCCCCAGGGAACCCCGTGTGGAACAGGGCTGGGTGAAGGAAGTACCTGCAGCCTCCTTCCACAGTGGGTGCAGCTCCAGGGTGAAGATGGGATCTTCCAGCTCCCGGAAGAACCTCTTCAGCACGTCAGTGACGTCCTCAATGAAGTTGTCGCTGATGCGCAGCTTGACGTTGCGGGCATCCCGCCGGAACTCCTCCATCAGTACCTTGATCCGGGACTTGGCTCCGTTCTTGCGGTAAATCCCCTCGTGCCGCAGCCCTGGGACAGGGACACGGGGTCACAGGGGCCGGATCCTGCTCAGAGAATCCATCATGGAGCTGGTGGCCCCGGGGCGGTGCCTCCTGAGGTGCTGGAGGGTGCTGGGCTGTGCTGGGCTCACCGTACTGGGTGATGAAGGCGATGCAGGAGTCCACGATGATGGGGATGTCCCCCCGGCTCAGCTGCTGGTCCCTCAGGGCGTTGCCCCGGCCCCCTGCTGACGCCTGGATGTCACTGTACCACGCTGCTGAGTCTGCCCGCGACAGGCCCTGCAGGTGAAATGTCCTGAGACAACAAGGGCAGAAAAGAGGGAATGAGGGTTGTTACAGGGGCAGGTTATCCCCTCCTGCCTGTGACAGGGAGCACCCTGCCTGTGACAGGGTGTCCCTCAGCTCAGCCAGGCTGAGCTGAGGGACACCCTACACCCCCCAAAACACCTCTGTAATCCCCTCAGTCACAGCCCTGCTGTCCCAGTGACTTCCCCACCAGGGATCTGGGATCAGCATCGGCCCATCCAGCAGTGCCTCTGCCCTGGGCAGCATGCCGAGCTGGCTTGGCTCATTCCCCACCACCCCCACAGTCAGGACTCACCTCCCCATCTCCACCAGGACCAGCAGCTCCTTCTTCTCCGGGGTGTCCGTGGGGGGAACCAGACCTGCATTGGGGCGAGAGGCTGAGGGGTCAGAGCCACGCGCGGCCACCACGCGCTGCCTGTCCCGGGCTGTGACACGGCACTCACTGAGCTCCTGCAGCCGCCGCAGGTTGATGCTGTCCTCGGCCCCGTCCTCCTCGGCGGGGCAGATGAAGAGGTGGCCCTTCTGCAGGATGAAGAAGGCGCGCTGCCAGCGCTCGGGGTTCAGCATGCACTTGTAGCGCAGCTGCCCCACGCGCTGGAACTCGTAGCCCAGCAGGCAGTGGCAGCTCACGGGGGTGAACCACTGTGGGATGGAACAGGAGATGGGCAGGGTGAGGGCAGGGCTCCACCTCCGAGGGCTGACCCCCATGAGGATGGGGGGAGGTCACCAGCGAGGATGGGAGCCCCTGGAAAGCGAGCAGAGTGCTTCCAAGAGTGGATGAAGAGTATGGGGAGCTGTGAGGAATCACAGTAGGGAAGCAGGGACAGAGTCTGGGGACATGCTGGGGCTGGCTCACCTTGCCAATGGCACTGGCCCAGGCTTGCAGTGTTTCGGGCCCATCAGTTCCCAGCTGCTGCACTTTTTCCCCAGTGAGGAAAAGCTCAAGGGTGAAGCGAAACCTGCAGAGGATGAACCAGCCCATGAGGACAAC
The DNA here is from genome assembly GCA_013398995.1 of Alaudala cheleensis. Lineage (NCBI taxonomy): Eukaryota > Metazoa > Chordata > Aves > Passeriformes > Alaudidae > Alaudala > Alaudala cheleensis. Next base: position 74,016 of record VWYE01013200.1, on the reverse strand, counting down.
CCTGTCCCTGCCCAGAGCCAGAGCAGCCACTGCAGCAAGCAGAGAGCCCAGCCCTGCTGTCTGTGTGCCCCACGCTTTCTGGGCATGACTGGGGGGCATGGCTGGGGGTACCTTTCAGTGGGGCCGGGGCTGGTGAGCGCCTGGTGGGCTCTGTTGACCCCCAGGGAGATGAGGTCCCCGCTGTCAATGTGGCTCAGGGGCTCAGTGCATTTCTCAGTCTCGAAGAAGAGCAGGGCTCTCTCCAGGGAGCACCACGTGCGCTGGAAGTCTGCAGGGACGGGGGGTCAGTGGCACTGCAGTGGGCACACCCTGGCTGCCCTCCCACGCTGCCCACACTCACCCTCTTTGCTCTTCCTGGCCCCTGGGAGCTTTGCGGGGGCCGTGGCCCGGTACAGGTACCCGCTCTGTGTCACTGGCTGGGTGATCTCATTGTAGACACCCTCTGGCCCTGGGTCCTGTGTGCGGGGGCTCCCTGTGGGACACAGTACTGAGGGTGGGGTGGGTACCAGAGGGAGATCCCACTCATGCACGTGTAGGCAATGGGGTGTGCAGGCATGGGGTTCCCTGAAGAAGGACTCCAGGGGAACCTGCTAATCCTTAAACAGAAGGGGGTTCCCCCAGGGAACCAGGATCACTGACACCCTGAGTGTCCCCAGCCTTGCGCCATGCTGGGAGGGGCAGGGCCAGCAGCAAAGAGGAATTTGCTCCACCCCACCACAGCTCGAGGGTCCTCATTACCTGAAAGGTTCCTGGGCCTTTTGCTCTCTGGTCCCCACCAAGGGTCAGCCCCTGGGGCCGCCTCGCTGGCAGCAGGATCAGAGGCCAGAGCAGCCTCCGAGGATGAGAAGAACTGCAGGATGGTCTTGAGCAGGGCTGGTCCTGTCACTGCAGTGCACAACGCCTGGGGTGAAACAGGCGCATTTAGGGACCACGTCCTGGCTCATGGGGACCCCAGCTCCTTCCCAGGGCTGCTCCAAGGCAGCCAAACCAGGCTACAACCTTCCAAAATCCTCCTGGCACGAGGGAGTGAGCACGCACAGCCAGGAGGTGCTGGCACCTCTGCTCCCAGCACCCGGAGGTGTCCCCTACCTGCAGCACCTCCTCCTGAGTGGCGTAGTGGGGGTGTGGCAGGCGGTACCGTCCCTCCCGGTACTTGCGGGCGATGAAGTCCCGCCTCTGCTCGGCGCCGCTGTCCGGGGTGATGGCCTCGCTGGCGGGGAGCCGAGCGGCCCAGAACCGGTTGGCTCGGTCATTTCCCAGCACGATGAAGAGCTGTGGGACAGTCCCATGGTCATGGCGAGCCCCAGGGTCAGCAGGAGGAGCAGGATTCCCAGTGTTCCTGAGGGAGACCGTGGGGTGCTGCCCTGCCCAAGAAGCAGCCTGGCCCCTGAGCACACCGTGCCCTGCCCTGGGTGTCTCATCTGCACGATTTCACTGCACCCTTGAGTACCTCACCTGCATGATTTCATTGTACCTCTGAGTGCCCCACCTGCACAATTTCCTTGCACTCAAGTGCCTCACCTGCATGATTTCATTGCACCCCGAAGTGCCTCACCTGCACAATTTCATTGGACCAGACGCTGGTGTCCAGCTTCAGGCTTTGCACCTTGGAAATGTTGGAGCCCAGGCTGCGGTGCTGCCCTGCAGGGAGCAGGAGAGTCAGCACCCCCATCTGCTGGGGAACTGAGCCCCAGGTTATGCCCACACCCCAGCTGGCACCGTGCCTGCCCAGGCCAGGCCAGCCCAGGCTGTCCCTGTGTCCCCCAGGAGTTACCCCACCTGCACACTGCTTGCAGATGACCACGCACAGGTTGATGGATGCCCAGTCAGGACTCTGAGCCCAGCAGTCAGCACAGTATTTGTTGGCTTTGTTGGACCAGATCTTCTCTGCCACCTCGTAGTCGTAGAGCATCTCGGCGATGGCCTCCTGCAGCGCCTCCATCCACTCCCGCTTCTCCCGCTCCGACTCTGCCACGAAGCTGGGAGCACCAGCAGAGCCAGGCCTCAGGGGATTGCAGCAACCAGCACCCAGGCCCAGCTCCTGGCTGCTCCTCCCTCCTCATCCCCCCTGGTGCCGGGATACCTGAACGTTTTGGAGGGGGTGATGAGCTCGAAGCTGCGGCTCTTGGCCTCGCGGATGGTGGAGCCGCGCATCTCGATGAAGCACATGGCAATGCCCATTTTGAAGAACTGCGGTTCAGAGTGACAGTGGTGTTGGTTCTGCTGTCTGAGCACACCAACCTGGACAAGCCTGTGGTGTTGGGGCTGCAGCACCCCCAGCATCCCATCCCTGCTTTGCCTGGACAAGCCCCTGCCACTCTCTCAGCCACCCCTCCTCTGACATAAGGCACCCTGCTAATGCATTATGCCTTCAAGTGAAAGGCAAGTTCTGCCCAAACCCCTGAAATGCGGCTATCAGGTCCCTTTCTTTAGGGGATTTGAGTCAGGGGCACTCATAAAACAAACATCAACACCTCAGAACTGATGCTGCTTAGTGCACAGCAGGCAGCCTGGAAGTGAGGTGATGGAAATAAAACCAGCGGTGCTAAGAAAATTCAGCAGGAAGGAAGTGGGACATTCTGCAGGCCACAGCAGCAGCATGGGAGGTGACAGTGACCAGCTGTCACTGCGAGTCCCCCTTATAGCAGGTACGTTTGCTGCTGATTCCAGGGCCATTGGTCCAGCTGTCATGGGATGGATTGGGATGTTTGGTGTGACCAGGGCCAAAATGCCTGGTGGAGATGATAATAATTTGGTGATAGTGAGAAGACTGGGAGGGGGATCCATCACTGCTGCCCTGGGCAGGATCTCCAGCTTCCTGCTCTGCCCACCCGTTTCCTCTCTGCTCTGCATTTGGCACCAGCCCTGGCTCAGCTCCCTCCATCCCTCTCATCCCATGAGGGGATCTGCTCAAGCCACGAACCTGCTCACTCTTGTACAGCCACATCTCAGGCAGGCTCAGGGTTGCGAAAACCTTGGATTTCTGGCCCTTCAGCTCCAGGGTTCCCGACTTCTGGCAGTGGGCAGTGTTGGCAGGCCGGGGCCGGGACCCCACCAGGCGCTGCTCCATCACCTTCTTCTGCAGCGTGGAGCACCACTCATTCCTCTGGGCTGGGGACCAGGCAGGAGGGAGCAGGGCTGAGCCCTTCCCAACAGCCCTGGCACAGAGCAGAGCCCCCAGAAGGGAGGCAGGGGATGTTCTGGGGGTGGGGTGAGAGCTGCCTGTGGGATGCTCTGGCTGGAGAAGGGAGGCAGGGATGGCTCCTTAGGGCTGGTGGGCCCTGGGCCAGGTTTTCACTCACCCTCATTCTCAGCACGGAAGACAAAGATCCGATGGCTGGTGATGACCTGGAACTTGTTGTCCTTGGTGGAACGAGCCATTTCGATCACAGACAGTGGGATCACTCCTTTGGGATAGGGCTCCTGGAAAGAGCCCCAGGTGGGGTTACCCCCTCTACCCTTCCCACAGAGCACCTCCATGACCTGGCACATCCTCCACATCCCACTCAGGAGCCCCAGGCAGGGTTACCCCCTTTGCCCTTCCCACAGGACACATCCATGAGCTGGCACATCCTCCACAACCCCTGGGTGCTCTGCTGGTGCTGCCTCACAGCACAGCCTGTGGGCACAGCAGCCAGGTGGGTGCTGGGGATTCAGGAAGGGATGCATCCATGGCTGGGACCCTGTTTCCAGCAGGACCTCCCCTTCTCTGCTCCCTGTTGGCAGAGGGACCCTTGTTATCCTGGGCTCCCTATGGCTGAGGCTGTGCTGGGAGCCTTCCAGGCACTGGCTGCTCCACCCTGGTGATGGCAGAGCACTGCTGGCTCCTTCCACAAGGACAAGGGGAGGCAGAGGGGATGTACAGCTCCCCAGGTGGTGTCGAGGCTCAGTGTCCCCACCCTGCCCCACTCTGCCCCTTGGTACCTTCTCACTGCTGAAGTACATCAGGTTCTTCCCATCGAAACGGATGTAGCGCCTCTGGAAGACATAGTTCCTGTTGGGATGGCAGAAAAACTGTTGGGAAGGGGATGATTCCCCCTCACAGATCCTTCCTCCTCCCAGGCTTGGCTGCACAGAGGTCAGGTGAACAACCCAAGCTGTTCCTGTCCCAAGGGGAGCACAGTGACCAGCACAGCCACCTCACCTTGCCCAAGGGGGCTCTACCTGTGGGGGCTGCCCCTGGCTCCCTGGAAGTGTCCCAGGCCAGTTGGCTGGGGCTTGGGGCAACCTGGGATAGCGGAAGGTGTGTGGGACCCTGATATTTCTGGGTCTGAGACATTTTGGCCTGCTAACTTGTTCCCAAGGGAAAAATTCTCTGGAAAGCTTCTTCTCAAAACAATCTTGGCAAACAACTCTCTTTCTCAAAACAATCCTCTCCAGGTGGTGTTTTGCTATTTCTCAAATTTAACCAATGGGATTGGGGAGGTGTCATTCCTATTCACCAATCCTGTTAAATCTGTATCAGAACACCTTATAAAAAGTTACTAAAATGAGACAATAAAGCTTTTGCACTTTTTGCCTTCTGTAATATTGGAGTCTTTTATCTTTCTTCCGTGTCCTACAGCGACAGAAGGTCTCCCTGTCCACGGCAGGGTGTGGAAGGAGCTGATCTGAAGGTCCCCCCCAGCCCAAATCCCGCTGTGATCCCCGTCCTGCCCCCCGTACCNGCTGACAAGGACAGCCCGACCACGCCGTGCTGGAGATGAAGGATGGGAGTTTTGGGGTGAAAAACGGGGATTTACGGAAAAAAATGTTATTATTATAGGGATTTTTCAGGGTGTTTGAAGGGTTGGGCTTGCAGGGACAGCCTCACCACACTGGAGATGAAGGGTGGGTGTTTTGGGGCTAAAACTGGGGATTTTGGAGAAAAATGTGGGGGTAATGAGAAAAAATGGGAAAAAACCTGGGCAAAAACGTAATTTTTGGGAGCGATTTTTCAGGGTGTTTGAAGGGTTAGGCTGGCAAGGACAACTGACCACACTGTGCTGGAGATGAAGGATGGGAGTTTTGGGGTGAAAAATGGGGATTTTGGGGAAAATGGGGGNTTCCTATTCACCAATCCTGTTAAATCTGTATCAGAACACCTTATAAAAAGCTACTAAAATGAGACAATAAAGCTTTTGCACTTTTTGCCTTCTGTAATATTGGAGTCTTTTATCTTTCTTCCGTGTCCTACAGCGACAGAAGGTCTCCCTGTCCACGGCAGGGTGTGGAAGGAGCTGATCTGAAGGTCCCCCCCAGCCCAAATCCCGCTGTGGTTCCCCTCCTGCCCCCCGTACCCCTGTGGGGACAGCTTGTCCAGCCACCCGCTGAGCACGGCGGGCCGGGGCTCGCACAGCGACGTGAAGCTGGCGTAGGGCGAGATGGTGAGGTCGTCCAGGAGCTCGTCGGGGTACAGGTGAGCGGGCAGGCTGAACGGGGCGGCCTCGGGCCGCGGCGCCTCCACGGTGGAGTAGCCCTCGCTGTCGTTGTGGGCGATGCGCTCGATCAGCCGGCTCCGGCCCTCCTCCTCCTCCTCACCGCGGCCCTCGCTGCTGCACTCGCTGCTCGTCCTGCGGCAAACGGGGCTCTGAGGCAGCCGGGCAGCGCCGCTCCACATGAAGCGTGCGAGTTTTGGGGCCAAACACGGGGGTTTTGGGAAAGNAAAAATGGGGGGGAAATGGGGCAAAACTGTGAAAAAACTGGGTAAAAATGGGGTAAAAATGTGATTATTATAGTGATTTTTCAGGGTGTTTGAAGGGTCTGGCTGGCAAGGACTGTGCTGGAGATGAAGGGTGGGAGTTTTGGGGTGAAAAGTGGGGATTTGGGGAAAAAACGGGAAAAACAGGGCAAAATTTCAAATAAATGGGGAAAATGCAAAAAAATGGGGGGAAAACAGGGCAAAAATGTGATTTTTGGAGTGATTTTTCCAGGTGTTTGAAGGGTAGGGCTGGCAAGGACAGCCCAACCACGCCATGCTCGAGATGAAGGGTGGCTTTTGGGGCAGAAAACAGGGATTTGGGGAAAAAACGGGAAAAACAGGGCAAAATTTCAAATAAATGGGGAAAATGCAAAAAAAATGGGGGGGAAATGAGGCAAAAATGCAAAAAAACAGGGAAAAACTTCAGTCCCACCCCATCTGGGGACACCTGGCACTACCCCTGGCCTCATCCTGACCTGCATGGGGCACCCAGGGGTGTTGGGGTTTGCATCTCTGTGAGTGCTCAGGAGCCACCGGCAGCTCGAGGCTCAGCCAGTCCCGTGTGATGGCACCAAGGCTGGGGCTTCCCTGCTTTAGGGAATGTCACACGGGCCACCACCACACGTGTCCAAACCCCTGGCATCACCTCCTTCCCCAGGCAGCAAAGGAAGCCAGGCAGATCCCCAATCCTGTGTTCTGCTCCCTCCCTCTGCCCCTCCAGCATTCCCCGCACTGTGAAACTCCTGCCACAGCACCTTTGTGCCTGTCCTTGTGTCCAGCCAAAATGCTGGAGCTCCTGAATCCCTCTCCTTTCCTTGGGAAGCCATGCTGAGCCCCCAGCCAGGCCTGCTGAGGCTCTCCAGCCATAACAATAAAAGGAAATTATAAAAATAAACTGCTAAGCCTGCCCCTTCCCATCAGCCCTCTCAGGCAGACATTTTTCTTTCCCTGGAAAGGAAATGTGCTGGAAAATGTCTGACAGTGCCAGGAGCTCATGGGGACCTGCTCAGGTGCAATGGAGATGGGCAGGAAGACACTTGTGGCAGCTGGGACACCCCAGCACCCAGGGGAGAGCATCCATACAGAATTCCAGGGTGGAATCCAGTGCTGGGGGAAGAGGAGGTTCCTAAAAAGGCAACAAGGATGATCCAAGACTTGTCCCAGCTTCTGTCTGAGGAGCACCTGAGCAAACTGGGCATCTCCAGGGGACAGGGTGAGTGATGGGGGCAGGGCCATGAGACCTGCAGGGACTCTCCTGGCCACCACTGCTGCGGCCACAGGAGCTGGGTGACATCAGACAAAGCCAGCAGGAGCAAGGTGCAGAACCACGTGGGGAAGGAGCAGGTGAGCTGTGGGAATCCTCCTTGGAGATGGAGACGTTTTTGGAGAAGAAACCCACAGAATGTGAGCAAGTCTCCAGTGTAAGTTCATGAGAAGCTTCAGGACCAGGAGAAGGACCCCAAATACCTCCCCTCATAAATTCTCCCAACACCTGGTTTTGGGCACTGCCCCATCCTAGGACAGGCCCTGGACAGGCACTTTCTGAGGCCATTGGACATGAGATGTCCCTGACCCACATGGGACAGGAGCAAGCCCTAAACGTGTCTGGGAAGATGCTGGGCTGGAGCTATCCCAGCTGGGGTCTGCTCCAGAGGAGTGGGGCAGTGGATGGGGCTGAGGAGGGGATGGAGAGGAGGAAAATGCCCTGTTTGGCTCCAGGAAAGACCAGAAATGGCCCTGGGTGGCTGCGAGGCTCAGAGCACAAGGAAGATTGCTGTTTGACCAGCACAACAGAGCCCTGGCAGGGTGACTCATCTGGCTGGAGTCCCAGCCTGGCTGCAGATGCTTCAGGAAGGACAGGGAACGGTGTGGCTGGAGGACTCTGTGAGTCACAGGCACACAGCAGCCTTGAGTGTCAGGGTTGAGTGGGAGGCAGACCCACGGAATGGGTCAGGGCAAGAGGAAAACGGGAAAAAATCCATTGACAGCTCCTTCCTGAGCTGTGGTTTGTAGTCAATGAGACTGTAAGGAGATGGAGGGCACTGAGCATCTGGCAGGGACAAGCAAAGCCCAGGGTGCCTGGTGAGTCTGACCCAGTCCCCTGAGCTCCGTGGGGTGACACAGACACTGCTGTGCCACCTCTCAGTCCTGCTGAGACCAATGGCTGGAGCAGAGCACCAGCATTTCAGGGGGCTGAGCACCACCAGCATGGATTCATCAGACTCAGAGCAGGTAAATCCCACCCTGTGCTCCTGCTGCACCCTCAGAGACCCAGCTCCCAGTTTGCAGGGAATTTTGCATTCCTCTTCCTCTTTTGGAGGATATTTTCTTGCTGGTGAGGTGACTCTGCCCACCCCTGACACTGACACTGCCCAAACCCCAAGCCAGGGAGCAGCATGGGCCAGACAAAGCTCCCCCAGAACAGGGCAAGAGGAGTTAGCACAGGTAGGAAAAGGGACAGAAGAGTCTCTCTGAAGTTTGGGACTGGGAAATATTTCCCATGACAGGTGGATTGTTGGGCTGCAGAGGCTGCCTGGTCATTCCCAGTGACACAAGGATGAGGACTGGCTGAGCTGGAGAAACACCAGTGCTGCAGGGGAGGATCAGGAGGTCCCACAGAGGCAGCAGAGCTGGGGCAGGGCTGGCCAGCAGCCCCTCAGCAGCTGAGCAGATCCCACAGCTCTGCTCAGGGAATCGTGGTGGGAGCAGTGGGGCTGGGTGTGGGAGGGAAGCACTGGAGCAGCTGGATGGAGTCTGTGAGCACAGTGCAAAAGGTTCTCAAAGGCTTTTCTGTCTCCTGTTCCACTCTCCACACCCCAGCCACATTGGTGCTTGGGCTGGGAGAAAAAACCTGAGAGCTGCTGCCCCTGACACTGCTGATGGTCACATCCTGCCTCTTCTCAGCAAGGCCAGCTGCAAAACCCCTCAGCTGCAGGTGCCTGGCCAATTCCCTTGGGATGTTGTGGATCCCAGCTCCCTGGCAGCTGCTGGATGCAGACAGGTCAGTGCCCAGCTCCCCTCTGACCTGACTCAGATGCTCCATGGCAGATTTCAATACTTTACAAAACCCCAGCTGCCAGGTATTTGCAGTTCCATGGATGTGATCTGTGCCACTGGATCAGGTGCCAGCACAGTGCCACACACCAGAGTGTGAGGGGCTGGACCCACAGAAAGGCAGGGCCATGGACATGCACTGGCCAGCAAGGCCAGAGCTGAAGGCCACAGAGCTGCAGCTCACCTCCTCTTCTCTAAGCAACACAGGAAAAGGAACCCTCCCCATCCGAAATGGGAAGAGCAGCTTTCCTTCCTCTTTCTGAGATGCTATCAGGAGTTATGGAAAGTACATTTCAAAAGTGTTTTAAAGGTGCCCCTGACAATTTCACTGTCCACCACCACAGAGTGACTGAGCAGCAGATGCTGATCTGATGCTGCTGGAGCCTTCGGGGATTGCACAACCCCTCATCTGGAGCTTGGAGCCTTCCAATTTCTGAGTAATCCCCATCCCCCATGGTGTTTTCCTGTTCCCAGAGGCCAAATCCAGGTTCCTCTGGGTGTACAGGTGCCCAGTGCCACTGGTGCTGCCCCAGCTGTGCACTCAGAAATCTCCTGCCAAGCACTGTCCCCCCAAGAGCCCCCCACCAGCACAGCTCCTCATCTCCAAACCCATCAGAGATGAGAGAGAGACTGCTGACACCATCCCAGACACTCCTGACCAGCTCTGCCATAGGGAAATAATCCCCCATCCCTTCTCAGGCTGTCCCCAGGGGTGTCCCTGTCCCCTGACACCCAGCCCAGCTCCTGTGGGCCAGAGTTGCTGATCCCTACCTGCGGCCTTCTCGCTCCAGTTCCAGCTCTGACACGGCCTCGTAGCTCTGCTCAGAGGAGATGCCAACACCCTGGGAAGACAGAATGGTCACATCTCCTGTCCCCTGTGCCCTGTCCCATCCCAGACCCACTCAGCCTGCCTGGCCCACAGTGCAGGGGCTCAGCCTGTGGCACTCAACCCAAAACAGAATCACGGAATGTCCTGGGCTGGAAGGGACACAGCCAGTCCAACTCCAGGCTCTGCCCAGACACCCCAAATCCCCCTGTGCATCCCTGGAGCAGAGTCCAAAGGCTCCTGGAGCTCTGGCAGCCTCAGGGGCAGTGCCCAGCACCCTCTGGGGTGAGGAGCCTTCCCCAGGCACTGCTGGGCACCATGGCCTCACCAGCTGCAGCTCCTGGTGGGATGCAGAGTGACAGCAGGGGACAGCCACCACCCCCACAGTGTCCCCTCACCTTTGGCTCCCGGGGTGGGGCCACATGGCCGAAGAAGGTCTCGCTGTAGGGGCTGACGGGCAGATCATTCACCTCTGTGGGCAGAGACACGGGAGGGAAAGGCACCAGTGGTGCCTGCGGTGAGGGAGGGACCAGCCAGGACTCCCAGTCCTTGAGAGGGATCCCCCAGCCCACCACACTGCTCCCAGCACCCAGGGCACCTGACACGGTGACACATGTGGGGTTGGGATGTGCCACCCCAGTCCCCGGGGGAGGCAGGAGCAGGGGCAGGGCTGAGGACAGGCAGGGCTGTGGGTGACCCCTCTCTCCCTCCCCGGGGACACGGCGGTCCCTGCTGTGCACCGGTGCCCGGGGCTCTCACCTGGCCTGCTGCTGGGTCTCTGTGGGATGGGGGGCAGGGCCCCGCTGGGCCAGCCGGGGCTGCAGGAAAACAGGACAGGGGTTACTGTGCCCAGAGTCTGAGGTGTCCCATCTGGCTGGACAGGAACTGCTGGACGCTGCTCCCGAGCCCAGCTCTGTCCCCTGGAATGTGCAGCATCCCCTCCCTGCTCCCAACGCCCTCCTGGCTCCCTTCTCTTCCCAACCCTGGGACTGTGTTTTCTGGGGCTGTGGGGCATTTCCCAGCCCAGCACCTCCCCCCTCTGACCTGTCCCACCTCGTTCCCAGCAGGATCCAGCCCCAGAACCCTCACTCAGCCACCCCCTCACCATGCTGGGGACCCCAGCCCTGCTGCCAGAGGGGCAGAGAAAGGGCAGCAGCCTCTCCCTGCATCCACAAGGAGCCATCGGGGGGCCCAGAGCCATCCTGTCATCTCAGAGGGATCCCAGCTGCCGTCTCCAGAGCTCAGGGAAGGCACGGGGAGGGTGCTGAAAGCGGCCTGTCAGCACCTGGGCTGGGTCCCGGGGGTGGGGGGGGTTCTCTGGATCCTCATCTTTGCCTGCTCTGCCCCCCCTCCGCTCCCAGGGCTGAGGGGAAGCATCGGCTTACTCGGACTTGTCCTCTGGCTGGGTCTGCTCCTGCGGGGACAGAGCCGGGGGCTGGGGGACACCCTCACCCCGGGGCCCATCCTCCCCTCGCGGGCCCTCCGCGGGCGCTGCCGGGCGCTCGAGTCCTTCGTAGATGATGTTGGACACCATCTCCAGCCGGGCCTGCCCCGGGCCCGCCTGCGGGGCTGCCCTGGGGCACGGCGAGGGGTCTCTCCTGGCTGGGGCGGGCAGGGGAGCGCTGGGTGCGGGGGCAGCGTCCGGGGCACTGCCAGGGCTGGGCTCAGCCGCCAGGCCCCGGTGCCTGTGCCGCGGGGGGACGCACGGGACCGACGGCGGGGATTTCTCCGGTGCCTCCGGGGTTTGTCCGTGACTCGGGGACGGCCGGGTGTCCTCCCGGGCGCTGTCCCGCCCTCTCAGCCGGGACGCTATCGCACCCATGGCCACGGCCGCCCCTGGGTCAGCTCCGGGCTCCGGGCTCTCCCAGTCCGTGGAGCTCTCCCCTGGCACAAACCCCTCCAGTACCACAAAGGCTGCCGGTGCCCTCTCGCTGCCCGGGCCGTGTGCTGGCACCGCGGGGCGTGCCGGGGGCACGGGCACTAATCCCTGCTCTGGCTTTGAGCGGGGGAAAACCGTCCTCGGCTTGGGAACCGGCTTCACGGCGGCAGGAGCAGGGTCCTTCTCTGCAGGCGGTGCCTGGCTGGGCACGGCGACACGCGGCTGCGTCCCCAAGGCGTCACTAGTCCCTCCCGGCTCTGCTCTCATGGCATCCCTCCCCTCCTGGGGGGCATCCAGCAGCTCCGTGCCTCGGGAACGGGTGTCTCCTGCTGCAGGTCTTCCCCCGGATTGACTCAGCATCCGCGTCTGCTGCGCCAGAGCCAGGATCCTTTTGCGGTGCCCGGTGGCGGTGATGCCGATCTGCTGCAGGTGGTGGCTGTCCAGCGAGGTGGCATCTCGGGCCACGTGGTATCCATGCTGCTTGAAGACATCCCGGTACCTCTCCAAGTGGATGGTGGCCAGCCAGTCTGCGATATCCGAGTCAGGGCCGCACGGGGAGCTCATGGCCCTGGGGTGCCTCCGTGACGGATGCTCAGCCCATCATCTGTGCAAGGAGGGGAGAGAGGCGCTGAGGAGGCAGCAGCAAGGGAAAGGGGTTGGGTTCAGCGGGTGGGAGCGCGGGACGCTCCCAGAGGTCCCCACACCTCGCTGCTGTCCCCGCAGCCGCTCACCTCCCGGCTCCAGGAGCCGGCATCCTGTTGTTCCCCAGCCCCAGCCTCTGCACCGCTCCCCGGGGCTGCCGGAGCCGGATCCTGGCCCCGCTTTGTCGGCGGGGCCGCGACCCGAGCCCGGGCAGGAACTGAGCGTCCGGGGGCTCACGGGGGAGCGGGTGGTCGCGCAGATGCCGAGCGCTGGGACAGCCCGGGGGCCGGGCGGGCGGGCCAGAGCCGCGCAGCCGCGGGGGTGTCCCGGGCAGATAACGGGGGGAGCGGCGGGGCCCCTCCCAGGGGATGAGCTCCTGCGCCGGCCAGCTCGGGGAGGGCTCTGCGGCCGGAAGGGCCAGACCATAATCTCTCTCTCTCGCTGCTGGCGAGGGCATGGGAGAGGTCAGCATGACTCNACCCCCCACCGCCAGCACCCGCACAGAGCCATGGCCGGGCTCGGGTGCCACCAGGGACGCTCAGCCCGAAGTGATTCGCCGGCACAGCCGCGGGACACGGCGTGCTGAGGGCCTTTTCCCATGAATCACGCAGCTCCGCACTAAACCATCTGTGCTGACTGTGCTGCCACTGGGTCTTTTTCCAGTTCCTCCATTTCCCTCTATTGTTCGGCGCAGGCTTCCTTCCTGCTGCCTGCACGCTCCCACGCATCCCCTGCCCCCTCCCGCAGGAGCCGCGTCCCAAACCCGGCCGGGGAGAGCCGGGCTGAGCCCCCGTGCCCAGCACGGGCACGTCCCGCTCGCCAGCCCCGCCTGCCCGCGGTGCGTGGGTGCCATGGGGAAGTGCCCTGGAGGCTGCGGTGTCCCCGCGAGCACGTGGGGAGCGCTGTCAGCGAGGAGGAGGGACAGTCACGGCAGGCGCTGGCACACGAGGAGCAGGGCAGGGGGACAGGGCAGATGTCGGGCTGGTGCAGGACAGGCAGGGCAGCGATGTCCCCAGCGATGTGGGCTGGGTGTCCGTGCCCAGAGTTAAAGGGCTGTACCCACTTCTGCCCAGCCGCTGGGGCCGAAATGGGGCAATTTCCCCCTTTTTTGTGCCGGTATCACCCTGAGGGATCTGCGGCCGGCTCTGCTCTCTGCCTGCCCTGCCTGGGGCTTCTCCAGGGAGGGGATGGCTCCTGAGACCTCCCCGGTCCTGAGGCTCTGGGGCCGTGCCGGGCACCACGGTGTGCTGTGGCACTTTGGGGCAGTGCAGCCGTGCCCGTGGGCAGTGGCACTTCACGGGCGGGTGGCACCGTCCCTGTGCCTACAAACCCGTGTCCAGCTGGCACAGTGAGCACGGACTGCCCCAGTCCTGGGCCTTCCCCACCGTCCCCAAATCTGTCCCAGCCATCTCCTGCCACGCTCGCGATTGTCCCTCACCTCTCGCGGTCCGCAGCCCCCCGGGAGCAGCACGGTGGCAGTGCCGGGTGGGCTCCGGGGCCGCCCCGCTCTGGGCTCCAGGGTGATGCCAAGGCAGTCCCGTGCAGCGACTGCTGCGGGCTCGGCAGCACCCAGCCTGCGCCTCCCACTGCCGGTCCCTCCTCCAGGCCAGCCCTCTGGTCCCCATCCCTGTCCCACCCTCTGTCCTGTCCCTTCCCAGGCATGACGCTGCCCCGGCATGAGCTGTGTCCTGTCCCTCAGCCAGGCTCTGCCTTCCTTTGGGCTCAACTGGGGAAAACTGGCTAAAATATTCATGCTGATGAGGGGACTTGGGAGGGCTGGCACTGGGGCTGGGTGGGTGACATTTTGGGTGTATATCAAACCTTTGTGCTGAGGGGATGCCGGGGATGCAGCCCCTCATCCCAATTCTGGTGCCCCGTGGGCAGGGGGTTGTGGGGTGAGCTGAGGGACAGGAGGACATCAGGGGCTGGGGTGAGAGAGGGACATCCAGTGGGATTCTCTCCTGCAAGGAGCCTGAGCTTTCACCACAGACTGGCCCAGCTGCTTTTAACACAACACCTATTGCAAGAGGCCCAGCAGAGCGGGTGGCTGGTCCCGCTCGCTGTTACCCAACCTTGAGGGTATCAAAGGCTGATCTCCCTGTGATGCCGTGGCTGATAACCTCTCCCTGCCCTGTGAGGGCCCAGGGCTGAGGACACCCTTGCTCCAACTCCAGCAGGTCGTTCCCCACCCCAGCAGTGCCCCACAAGGCTTTGTGGGGGTGGTGTGGGAGGGCCACCCTATGGACACCCCTGTGTGCAGTTCAGTGGGGAAACGCAGGCTCTCACCACAGGCTGCTCCTGCAAAGCAGAAACAGAATTCAGCACGAGCCTGAAAAGGCTTTTGCCTCCCTTTCCTTTCCCACCAGCTGCTCCAGCAGGGACTGACACATCCCCTGGGCCTGGCACTGCCCCATCCTTGTGGAGACCCTCAGGGTGTGCAGGGACCCTGTGGCCCTGCAGGACAGACCGTGCCATCCCTCTGCCTCAGAGAGGAAGTTTTTGGCACGGCTGTTCTTGGGAAGGCTGCTGAGGTCTGTGGTGTGAATGGGAGGGACAGAGCACAGCTGATGTGTCACCAGCTCTGTCCTGCTGTGCTGCAGCATTGCAGCAGTGAAGCACAGCCTGGCACCCTGCAGCACCTCCACAAACAGAGTCCTGGGCAGGGTCAGGCTGCAGGGATCCACAGGGGCTCCTCTGGCCCAAACTTCCTGCTCAGACAGAGCACAGGATTGTGTTCAGAGGCTTCTGGAATATCCCCAGTGAGGAGACTCTACCCCCCTCTCTGCACAACCTGCTCAGGGCTGGGCACTGCCCAGGGCACAAGTTGTGCCTCCTGTGCAGGGGCAGTTCCTGGGCTCAGCCCCTGCCCCTGGCTCTGGGGCCATTGCTGGGCCTGGAGCAGAGCCTGGGCCTGCTCTGCCCCTCCTGCACCCAGGGACAGACACAGGGACACACAGGGACAGACAGGGACACACAGGGACAGACACAGGGACA
>VWYE01013200.1:26707-55396 GCA_013398995.1 Alaudala cheleensis | reverse complement strand
ATCCATCCCAGAACCCATCCAGGACATCCCCCAGCCACGGGGCCACCCCAGAGCCCCAGAGCTGGCACAGGGAGGGGAGCAGGGCACAGCAGAGCACCAGGGCAGGGCACAGGGGAGGGGATGTTTCCCAAGGGCTTCCTATCAGCCCACACTTTGCAGAGCAGCTTTCAAAGTCTCTGCTTGCTCCCAATGTTTGCCAGCCTGCTGATNATCCATGCATTGATCCATGCATTGATCCATCCCTCCCCTGCCATCAGCTTTTGCCTCACCCTGGAGCAGATTTTTGCTTTACCTTCAGCCCTGCCCACGCAGGTTGGTGCTGGGGGATGTGTGGGGTGGTGGTGGGAGCATCTCTGGGGAGCAGAGGGACACTCAAGGTTCATCCCTAGAGAGGAAATATCACACTGGACAGCTGGGGAGGTGGGGTTGGGATTGAGCCCGGAGGGTTTGCAGGGCACAGCAGGGCTGAGCCCCTGGGAGGGATTGCGGGAGGAGGGGGAAGGGGAAATTGAAATCTTGGAAATCTGCTGGACCTCTGCAGGCAAAACCCCTGCTCAAGGCCAGTCCTTGAGGCTGCTGGGGGGGCTCCTTGCTGGAATCAGAGTCCTGGTCTGGATGGTGGGGCCAAAAGCTGCCCAAGACCTATCGATGAGCTCAGGAGACGCAAATCACGGGATCCAGGGATGGAGTCACATCCTGCCCAGCAGGGGCACGTTTGACACGGTGTGTGGCCAGGATGGGGCCCGTGCCACGCTCCCGCTGCCCCCGATCCATCAGGGGCGGCTGACATCACTGCCTCCGGGCTAATCTCTCCTCCAGCAGCAGCTTCCCGTTTCCTTTCCAATCTCTGCGCGGGCGGCTCCCTGCGCTCGGAGCCGGGCAGGAAGAGCGCCCAGCTGGGTCCTTGTGCGGGGCCGCAGCCCCCGCGTGTCTGGCCCGAGCCCCAGCGGGCTCTGGGCCACCCGCTCCCCCAAAATCCCAGCGCGGGCCCCCGGGGACCTCCGAGCTCCCCGCACCCTGCCTCACTCGGGATGCCGGCCCCTTTCCTGCTTGCGCCACTGGGAACCCACATCGTTCCAAAAGAAATCACCGCTGCTGGCCCCCCATCCTGCTCCACAGCCCCTCCAGTTTCACCCTGGCTCATCCTGGGGGCCAGGAGCTGGATGTGGACCAGTGACAGGGACACTCCCTGTGCCACCACCATCCTGGTCATTTTGGGTCACGTCCCGGGCTGAGGTGTCACCCAGCCCGGCACAGCTTTCCCTGGGGCTCCCCGCCGGGCTCTCGGTGCTCAGGCAGCAGCTCCTCACTCCCACTCAGGGCTGGCTAAAAATAACCCCGCGGCAGAGCTGCAGCCTGGATCCTGCAGAGAAACATCCGGGCAATGCGAAGGGATGAGGCTCCTTCCCGCAGGGGAAGGGTCTTCACCCCAGCACCTGCGGGCTCGGGTGCCAGTGGGCACTGCCCCAGCAGGGCAGCACCCAGCGGTGAATTTCCACGGTTTCCAGCTCTATCAGAGTGTTTTGGGGCAATTTGGGGCTGCGATCTGTCTTTCTCCAGGAAAAATAATCCCTGTTTGCTGCCAGAGGTTGGAGCAGCTTGGGGAGAGGGAGCAGCCGTCACTGTGTGCTGCCAGGTGCGAGCTGCACATCCTCTGTCCTTGTTTTCCGTATTTGCCATGCAGAGGTGGTTTGTGCAGCCAGCCCTGCTGCAAACGCCGGGATCTGGCTGCCCCGACAGCCAGAACCTGCTGTCCCCTTCCCAGCACTGTGTGTGTGTGTGGTGGCCCCCGCCAGCACAGGGGACATTTGTGACCTAACTGGGTGGCTAAAGGGGCACAGCAACATCCATGCCTGAGATGCTGGGGTGGAGAAAAGCTCCAGGTGTGGGGGAAGCACACACAGGGCCCCTCCAGTTTCAGCCCAGGGTGTCAGGGGGCCCAGGGGTGTGAAGCTGGGTCAGAGGGACCCCAAAAGCTGCAGTGACAGTGACACCCCCGTTTGCACTGACCTTGCACAGATCAGGCTCAAACGCAGCTGGGGATGGAGCCCAGCAGATGCTGACAGCCTGGGAAGGTGGGGGCGAGGAGTGGGTGGAAAATCCCTCATTTGTCAGCGTATTCCCACGGCAGTGCCTGTCTAGACCAACTTCCCGTTGTCCGGTGGAAGCTGCCCCGAGCCCACGCACCTTCACGTGGGGGTGCAGAGCCCGGCATCCCCCTGTCCTGTCCTGCTGTGGCCACTGCTGAGGGTCACCCCAGGGTGCTGGGGCTGCATGGAGGGACCCTCCTGCCCGACTCAGACCCGGATGCCTCTGGGTGGGCTCAGCCCCCTTCCCATCCTGTGCCAGCCCAATGAGCTCTCACACACACCAACCCCTTTATTGTTGTGCCAGGAACCACAGCAGCAGCAAACACCAGGAGAGTGGGGACACAGGTGGCCCAAGACCCCATTGCCAGGATAAACCCCACAAACCACCAGGGGAAGGGGTCCCCAGAGCCAGCTGGGCTAGAGCCAGCCTGCAGAGGTGAGCCTGGTGCTCAGGAGAGGGCGTGTCAGGGCTCCCTGAGATTGGGAGGGAGGGGGTCAGGTCACACTAAGCTTGGAGGGGCGTGGGGGGCTGGAGTGGGTCCAGCCTGACCTCGGGGTTGGCAGAGCTGGACCTCAGGCCAGACAGGGTCAATCCAAACCTTGTGCTGCTGCAAAACCTGGGCAGGACCCTCACAGACCCCCCACTTCTGGGCCTTTGAGGGTCTCAGAGTGGCAGAGCCATATCCTGGAGCCAGGAAAGCTCCTACCCACCTCAGCCTCTCTGGAACACCCACTGCCAGCACTGTCCCCTGTGGGGACATCTCCATGGACACAGGGGGCAGCAGGGTGCCCATCCTCCCTCTTTCCAGCACCTGTGACACAGATCCCACGGGACAGTTCCCCACTGCCTGGGTAGGGAGGAGGGTCAGTGATGAAGGATTTGGAGGGCAGATGTGACTGTTGGGGAGCAGGGAGCCAAATTCCCAGCTGTGCCCCCTGGGTGCCAAGCCTCGGTGATGAGGGGGTGCCCCTGGGCAGGGGGCTCAGGCCTCGTGGTCACTAGTGCTCAGGTGCTCCTCGGGCAGCCCGGTCTCGTCGATGTTCTCCAGGGAATCAGCGTGCTGCACGGAGAGCTCGGCCAGGCTCACGCTGGGCAGCGTGTTCTGCTCGGGGAACACCCAGGGCTTGTAGCCGGGGTCGTGCCGCCGCTTCCACTCCGGGTACTTCAGCCCAGCCTTGTAGATCTTCTTCATGGCCTGTGGGCACCGCGGGGCTGGGGCTGGGACTGCCCTGGGCACAGCTCCCAGCTCCCCCACTGCACGTTTTGGGGTGTTGGGAGGGGATGGGGGCCTGGCTGCCTCAGCAACGTGCCCAGCACATGCCCTGTGTCACCCAGAACTCATCCTGGGAGCCCTGCACCACTGAGGATCCATCCGTGAGCCCTGGATCACTCAGCATCCATTCTGCAAGCTCTGGGTCATCCAGCACCCATCTTGCGAGCCTTGGATCACTCAGCACCCACCCTGTGAGCTCTGGACCACCCAGAACCCATCCTGTGAGCCTTGGGTTACTCAGCACCCATCCTGTGAGCCTTGGGTTACCCAGCACCCATCCTGTGAGCTCTGGACCATCCAGCACCTGTCCTGCAGCTCCTGGCTCTCCCAGCACCTGTCCCTTGAGTTCTGGGTCTCCCAGCATCCATCCCCAGAGCCCTGGGTCATCCAGCACCCACCCTGTGGGCCCTGGGTCACCCATTCTGCCCCCGCCCAGGGGTAATTTGGGCAGCTCATCCCTGCTGCTGTGACTCCCACCACCTCACCACACCATTCCCACCACCCAGCCCCCTCCTCACCTTCGGTGCCACAAACTGGGACACGCGGTTCACCACCCACTTCGGCAGCGACCCTGCAAGAGCCCAAAGCCCCGTCACTCAGAGGACAGGGCCAGCCCCAGGGAAGGCACCACGAGCCTGCAGAGCCCCCAGGGCTGGGGTGAGCACCCTCCTTCCTTGGGCTGAACCCAGTCCCGGGTGCCTGGGTGATGGAGAGCCAGGGGGTGAGCTCCGGGTGAGCCCCCCTCCCCTCCTGCGGGCACTCACCGCGAGGGTCCACCTGGGTGAGGTAATAGAGGATGCAGGCACCGTCCCCGTTCGCCTTGATCAGGTACCCGGTCTGCAGGGACACGGCCCTGACGAAATCCTTGCGGGGCGGGTATTTCTGCGGAGGGATTCCGGGCACCTCAGAGCCTGCCCAGCCCCGCCTGTGCCCGCGGGGGCCCTGCCAGGGCTGGGGGCAGCCGGGGGCTCACCGGGTGCTTGACGCTGTAGTTGATGATCATGTAGTCATTGCCCAGGGGCAGCCAGGAGCGCAGCGTGACGAAATCCCGGTTCTTCAGGGGGCTCGGGCACTTCCCTGCGGGCAGATCCTGTTACCCCCCAGCCCCACGGCCCCACACACACTCAGGGGGGGCATGGGGCTGGGCAGGGGGGCATGGGGGGCTCAGGGGTCGCTCACAGGAGTAGTATCCGACATCAGCGTTGACGGTGAGGCGCCCGATGTCGTAGGTCTCGATCATGTTGGAGTCCCATTTCTTGCGGTAGCGGGTGTCGTGCAGCACGTCATAGAGGGTCTCGGCGGGCACGTCCTTGCAGGAGATGCGGGTCTGTGGGGACAGGGGCGGGGGGCAGCAGCCAGCCCCGGAGCTGTGCCCGCCTGGGGACGAGTGCTTTGGGCTGTCCCGTGTCCCTGTGCCCTGGAGGATGCAGGGCACGTCCCTGCTGCAGGACAGCCCCAGAGCCACCGCTCCTGCAGCCAGAGCGGGGCTGGGGTGAGCCTCTGGTGCTTGTCAGCCTTTGATGCCTGTCCCCTATCCCATGTCACTGCAGGGCAAGAAAAGGAGTGCCCGTGCCCCTTCACGGGTGTCTGGCGTGTCGGGTCCCCTCCCGGGGGGCTGTCGGTCCCCTCCCTGGGGCTGTCGGTCCCCTCCCGGGGGCTGTGGGGTCCCCTCCCCAGGGCTGTCCGTCCCTTCCCGAGGGGCTGTCGGTCCCTTCCCGAGGGGCTGTCGGTCCCCTCCCCGGGGCTGTCGGGTCCCTTCCCCGGGGGCTGTCGGTCCCCTCCCGGGGTCTGTCGGTCCCCTCCCCGGGGCTGTCGGGCCCGGCTGTAACCGGAGCCGCGGAGCTGCCCGGCCGCGCCAGCCGTGCATTATTGATGAAGGCGGCCGCCCTGCTCCTCTCAGCGCTGGGAGGAGGGAGATGTCATCTGCTCCTCGTTAGAGCCCTTGCATCTTTGATGAGGTGCCGTGTAACCGGAGATGGCCCTCTGAGCGTGGCAGGTCCCATCAATCTCGGGCAAGCTTTCCCCGGTGGCCCGGGTCTGGTTTGTGCCCGGCCTGCTGGACTCGAGCCCAGGCCGGGCTCGGAGATGCGCTGCAGTCCCCAGAGCACCGGGGGAGGGTGGGAGCACCCAGCTCCCTCCTCCTGCTCTCCCTGCCTGGCTGCACTTTCCCAGCGGGGCCTGGAGGTGCTGCTGCTGCAGGGTGAGGGATTTTTCCAGCTGCAGGTGGAGCTCATGGGCCTCCTGGAAACTCCGGTTGTCACGGAGGAACCATCGCAGTCTTGCACCCCCAAATTCCCCATTAAAGCCCCTCCACCATCCTCCTGCAGCCTGGGATGAGCAGCCCTGCCAGGCAGAGCAGCTGGGATGGGAAAGGCACAGAGCCCACACCCATCCACAGGGACTTCAGGTGGAAAAAATCCAAAGCTCCAGCTGCTCAGGGAACCTCTGGGTTAATTAACTCCCTCAGTTAATGGACAGCCTGAGACTCTTCTGACCCCAGAAAGTCTGTGCAGCTCGGACTGGGTGGCATCCTTCATCCCATGTGTTGGGAAGGGGGTCTGGGCAGTGACAGCCCCTGCACCGTGCCCAGGCCCTCTCCAGGGCAGGGAAAAACCCCATTATTGCACTGAGCCAGGCTGGGTAATGGTCCCTGACTGCCCTGCACCTGCCTGGGGTCCCCTCTCTGTGGGGCTCAGTGGTGGCAGGGGGGACAGCACTGCACCCCCTGTGCCAGGCTGAGCCTTGGACCCTGGCTGGACTCCAGGGGCTCCTGCCAGCCTGTCCTGGTCCCTCTGAGCAACATCCACCTCTGCAGTCCAGATCTCACCCGTGTGGTGGCACAGAGGCACAGGAAAGCTGTGTCCAAGGCTGGAGCTGCTGGATCTGCCCCCACCCACAGAGCCAGGCCTCTCCCTGCAGAGGCTGCTCAGATTTACCCTTGGCAGGTCCTTGCTGCTGTCACCACTGCCCTCCTCCGTCAGGACACGGCTTCCAGGAGCAATTCTCCATGTCCTTCCCGGGGATGGAGGTGACACAGCAGCTCACAGTGGCCTGGAGCTTCTTTTTGGGAGAGGAATGGGATGTTTGCCCCTTCCCAGGTGTCCCAGACCTGCTGCAGTCACCAGGACTTTTCAAAGAGGTTTTGGCCCGACCCCTCAGCACCCCCTGGTCCTGTGCATGCCCAGCTGGCTTAAATGCTCCCTGATCCAGGTGCAGAAGCTCTTCCCTGGCTCATGGCAGCAGGGAAATGCGTATTGCAGCTGCAGCTCTGCCGAGAGTGCTGCTCCTGCTCCTCCCCCTGGTGTCTGTCCGTGGCTGCAGTGAGTGCCCAGCTCCTCCTCGTGCCCCCGGCTGCAGGAGAGGTGCTGCTGGGTGTTCTGTGTTCGGGACAGCGGTGGGAGAGCCTCTTCCAGAGTGCTGTTCCCTCCTCAGCAGCTCCCCGTGCCTCCCCTGCTCTCCAGGCCATGGCAGCCCCTCTCATCCTGGTGAACGCTCTCCAGCAGGTGGGCTGTGCTGGAAGTCGGATGTTCTGCCCCTCCTCGCTTTGGCAGATCCCATCCCTGCCCAGCAGCCGGGATTCTTGGTGAGCAGAGAAGCCAAAGGCTGTGACACCCACCCTGTGCCCCCAGCACCCTGCAGCCCCTCCTGATGTGCCCAGGGTCACCTGGCACTGCCACTGGCGCTCTGCAGATGAAGGACAAGGTACCTGAGAAATGGCTGAACCTCCTTGTCCCTCTGCAGCACCTCAGGTCCAGCCCCTGGCAAGCGCCAAACCTCCCAAAGCAGCACCTGGGGCTCCTGCAGGATCTCATCCCGTGAGGATTGGGGGGATGTGCCCGGGATGGCAGAGCCGGGGACAGGACACCAGGGATGTGTCCCATGAGCCCGTCTCGTGTCCGGGGGCTCCCGGCAAGGCCATCTCCATAATGTAATTGATCCCAGGGCCTTCCCGCCTGTGTCGGGCTCGGGGGCAGCCACCACGTGAGCGGGCACGGCGGGAGGCTGCAGGGATCCCGGCAGGTAAAGCCCCGGGGCGGGCAGCGGGAGCCGGCTGGGAAGCACCTTTGGGGGTCTAACCCTGCCAGCCCTGGAATTCGGGGCAGAAACACGCCCAGGCAGGCCGGACTGTGCATCTCCAGCACGGGGCAGTCCCCAGGGACCCTCGGGAGCCGCCGGGCACACGGCTCGGGCAGGGAAGCATCTTCTTACCTTGATTTTCTGCACGGTGCAGCTTTCCTCCTGGCCCTGACTCCAGACGGTCACGCCAGCCTTGTTATAGCGGCAGTGCCAGCCCTCCAGGCTCTCGCACTGGTCCCTGAAGGAGCTGAAGTCGGAGTCATCCGGGATATAAACCATCTCCCCTCCTCTGGACATGGGGCTGAGCTGCTGCCCCCCGGGCGCGGGCACCGCCTGCGGGCAGGCTCTGCCTCTGCCTCACCTCCCGGGAAACCCAGCTGTGCCCTTGAGCTGCGCCTCGCTGGGTGCCCGCTGCAGCTCACACCATGGTGCCAGCCCCCAGCCCGTGCCCCTGCAGCGGGCCCGGGCACCCCGGCACGGGCAGAGACCTGCGGGCAGCCCGGCCACGCCGCGCGGGGCTGCGAGGCTCCTTGGCTGCCGTTGCTATCGCAGCTGCCGGGAGCTCAGATGTCTTCCCGGGCTGGCTCACCAGCATCACATTTCTCTCCGCTGCTGTCAGCTCCTCTATTATTCAGCAGGTAGCAGCGCGCAGGTGGCTCGGCTTTCAGGGCACAGCTGCCCCCGGCTCCCCGAGCCCCCCGTGCTGCCACCCCTGCTGTCCCCTCGCCGGTGCCCTGGCAATCTCTGTGCCTGACTTTGCAGCACCGGCTCGCCGGGAGGATCAGCTGATGCCGGGAGCAGCAGCCGTGGGATGAGGGCCAGAGCGGGCCCCGGGCTGGGGGCACGGCCCAGTGCACACCTCCTCGGCTCTCAGCGTGTCCTGGGGCTTGCAGGGGGCTCTGGCACGACAAGGGAAGGAATTTGTGAGGGGGAGATTGCCCCTTGCTGGCTCACACCCTTGGGGAGAGTCCAGCCCCCCTCCCACCTGGAGCAGGACACCAGCTCAGGAAAGGGCAGCCAGGGCCTAACCCAGCCTGGAAGGATGTGCTGCCCCACCTCAGTCCCACAGCTGTGCCACCTCCCCAGGATAAAATACCAATTCTACTGCCAGCCTGAAGCTGCAATGAATGTCCCTTGTCCTCTGGCCCCTGCCGAGAGGGACTGGCTCTGTCCCCAGTGTGCCTGCAGGATGCTGGTAGATCCCAACCCACCTCTCCCCCAGGCTCCAGCCCTGCCAGCAGCATCTGCTGGTCCTTTTCCAGCCACTCCATCTCTCCCTGGACTGGAACCAGTCTGAGCACAGAGCTTGGGGTTCCCTGGAGCTGCACACAGGACCCAGGCTGGGGCCCACATCCTCCTCATGCTGCTCAGGGTGCAGCTTGTCCCATTTGTCCATCCTCCTGCCCAGAACCTTATCTGGGACCTTTTCCCAGTTCCTTTCACTGGGATCCTGCTCAGCCCCTTGGTCCCCAGCCTGCCTGAAACCTGAGGATATCTTGCCCATCTTGTGGATGTCCACAAGGTTTCTCTTGACTGGAATTTTGGAGTTCTTGAAGTCCACCTGGAATGAGGCTCCACCACTGTCACACTCCTTTCCCCCGGATTAGCCTCACCTGCAAGGCAAGGCTGCAATTCCCTCCTCATCCGATCCTCTGTTTGGGAACAGCCCCAGTGCTGACCCTGGGACCAGAGTCCCCTGGGCACTGAGAAATGGGAAAAACCTCCTGGAAAGGAGAGCAGGGACAAAGCTGGAGAGCTGCAGCTGCTCCCAGAGCCTTGCAGGGGCAGAGGGCTGCCTGTGGCTGTCCCTGCTGCTCCCCAGGCACACAGGCTCTCCATGGGGCCGANTGCAAGGCAAGGCTGCAATTCCCTCCTCATCCGATCCTCTGTTTGGGAACAGCCCCAGTGCTGACCCTGGGACCAGAGTCCCCTGGGCACTGAGAAATGGGAAAAACCTCCTGGAAAGGAGAGCAGGGACAAAGCTGGAGAGCTGCAGCTGCTCCCAGAGCCTTGCAGGGGCAGAGGGCTGCCTGTGGCTGCCCCTGCTGCTCCCCAGGCACAGAGGCTCTCCATGGGGCCCTGCTTCCAGCTTGGGATGCTCCAGGGGCAGAGCTGCCACGCTCAGTTGAAGAGCTGCTGCAGTGGGAAGGGAGGGGCAGATCCCGGGCTGGAAAGACCTTGGGGTGGCCTTGTGGAGCAGGGAGCAGCCCTGGCTGGACAGATTTATGACCCAGAGCTGTGTGGCCCCGATGCTCAGTGTGCCATGGGGTGTGTGAGGCTGTCCCTGTGCAGGGGGGGACTGTCACCCAGGTACAGCCTGGAGAGGCCTCGTGTGGCTGTGTGGGGTGGCAGGACGCAAGGCTGGGGGGCTCTGGAGCTCCAAAGGGTGTCCATGGGGTGAAAGAAGGGAGGGCACTGCAGTCCTGGGATGGAGGAGCCCTCCCAGGCTCCATGGGAAGGAGCAGTTGCTTGCACAACACCACTGAGGTGGAACCAGCCCTGCTCTGCACCTGAGACATGGGAACATTTCTCTCCCTGGCTCTTCCAGCTGGAAACTCGAATGGAAAGTTCTTTGTTCCGTTCTGCAGCAGCCCGTGGGGTCAGTGCTCCAGCTGGAGAACTGCACACCCAGGGGCTGGCAGGTCACCATCACCTCCCCCTGCAAACCAGCTGGGCTGAGCTGGGTTCCATGTCCCACTTGGAAGCACTCAGGGCTCCAACCAACCCCCTCCCCACCACCTTTGGCTCTTCTGGAGACAAGGTTTGGGTCTGGGTGGGGCTGCTGAGACTCCCCATGGGAGGAGGAAGGTCACTGTAGCAAATACGGAGCTGCACGTTAATGCTGCCTCTGTCACTTCTTGTTTAACTTCTCTTCAGTGACCACGGAGCTGCTGGAGCAAATCCAGAGGAGACCACAGAGGTGGCCCCAGGGCTGGAGCCCCTCTGCTCTGGAGCCAGGCTGGGAGAGCTGGGGGTGCTCACCTGGAGAAGAAAAGGCTCCAGGGAGAACTCAGAGCCTCTGACAGGGCCTAAAGGGGCTCCAGGAGAGCTGGAGAGGGACTGGGGACAAGGGATGGACACAGGGAATGGCTTCCCACTGCCAGAGGGCAGGGATGGATGGGATATTGGGCAGGAATTGTTCCCTGGGAGGGTGGGCAGGCCCTGGCACAGGGTGCCCAGAGCAGCTGTGGCTGCCCCTGGATCCCTGGCAGTGCCCAAGGCCAGGTTGGACACTGGGGCTTGGAGCAGCCTGGGACAGTGGGAGGTGTCCCTGCCCATGGCAGGGGGTGGAATGGGGTGAGCTTTAAGATCTCTTCCAACCCAAACCATGCAGGGATTATGATGATTCTTTGATTTCAGAGGCAATTTTGTGGTGTGCACTTGAGGTCTCAGTCCCATCCTCCCCATCCTGGAAGCTGGGGCTACAGTCCCTGGGCTGACCAGGGCTGCTGTGAGCAGCGGGGTCCAGCTCTTGGCCACGCTGTCCCTGTGGGGGATGGCAGAGGGGACTGTCACACCAGCAGCTCCAGGGGTCCCTCCATGCCCTGAGTGGATCCTGGTGGGGTCAGGGCCCTGCTTAGGGCACAGTGAGCAGTACCCAGCTCTGTCCTGTCTGTGTCCTACTTGTCCCTTCCTCCTCCTGCTCCTCTTTTCATTCTCCAGGTTCATTTTAAAGCCTCCAAGAGTCTTTCCAGACTCCAGAGCTGGGATGTGAGATTTCCGTGCTGGGAGTGGGGTTGCAGGGCATTGCATGTGGGTGTTCACAGCTCCATTAATGAGCCTCAGCAGGACGAGCTTCCAGCCTCTCCAGAGCTGGGGAAGAACATCCAATCCCCTCCACAGCGACCAGTCCTGCTCCTCTGGGAATTGCCTTTGAAAGCCTTTGCAAATTGAAATGAAAATGTTTTTCCTACAGAAAACGGTTCTGCTTTGGCTTGATGTGAACCACAGTGCTGACTCCCTCAGATCCTTGTTCTATCAGGGTTTATCCCCTGGGGATTGAACAAGAGACTCAGGAGGAAAAGCAAAAGATGGGTTGAGAGTTTCTTGTCCCAGGGAAACCCATTTGGAGCAGCCAGGAAGGGTTTGAGCTGCATCAGGAGATGGGGCTGGGAGGGGAGGATGGTCCCAGGGTGAGAGCAGGAAGGTTGTAAATAACTGAGGGACATCAGGGTCTTTGAGGGACACAGACAGAGGCAGGAAAGCCAGGGAAAAGTGAGATCCTGACCCAGGAGTGGTGCAAGGCATTAAACAGCTGGGGCTGCAGGGGGAGATCCCAAAGCCCCAGGCCTGCAGGTACCCCTGGAGCTGAGGGTGGTCCCAGAGTCCCAGGACTTCAGGAACTCCCCTGGAGCCCCAGGGCTGCTCTGGGGACATCCCAAAGCCTTGGGGCTGCAGAGGCCCCGGGGCTCCCTGGGAGACTCCAGAGTCCCAGTGCCACCAGAGCCAGGGGGCTGCAGTGAGCACAGGGACCCAAAGGGGACCCAAAGCCCCAGAGTTACAAGGACAAGATCCTGAAGAGATTCCAGAGCCCCAGTGGGACCCCAGAGCCCTGGTGAGCCCCAAATCTCTGGGTGCCTGCAGGGACCTCAGAGCCCCAGAGCTGCAGGGACCCCTGAATGCCTTGGGGACACTCCAGGGCCCCATGGCACCAGGGACCCCCAGATGCCTGAAGACACCCCCAGATATCTGGAGAGACCCCAGCGCTCTGGGCTGCAGGGACCCCTGAGCGCCTGGAGAGACTCCAGAGCCCCAGTGAGACCCCGAAACCCCAAAGTTACAGGATCCAGTACATCCTGGGGAGACCCCAGAGAGACCCCACAGCCTTGGGGACTGCCGGGCCTCCCCCACCATGACCCCATCCAACCCAACAAGTTAAAACCGTCCTAGATATCCATCGGGCAGTGCCACCGCATTCCCTGCAGGAAAACCCTGTCCCCCACACAGGCGACAGCCCCAGGCCAGCGCCACCGCGCCCAGGGACCCGCGCGTGCAGTCTGGTGCTCGCCCACTGGGTGTCACGCGTGCTCCACGACACGGCCAGCACCGGGGAGCGGCCAGGGAAAGGGACACGAGAGGAGCACGGCTCCCCTGCCGCCACCCTCAGCGTCCCCCTGCTCCACGCTGCTGTCACCAGCTCGGCTGAGGGGGGACGCTCTCCGAAAATTTTACCCTTAAACAGAGGATGGATGAAAAATTCCCGGAATTTTTCCTTCTGCTCCTCCGTGCTCGCACCCGGCGCTGCCATTGCATCCCTGCTGCTCTGGCAGCTCCGAACTGCCCGGCCCGACAAGCTCAGGCACCCCGAGCCCTCCCAGAGCGGGGACAGCACGGAGACAGCACGGACAGCCTGCACCTGGAGACCTCCAGCTTTAAAGCGGGGCTTTTGTTGCCACCTCGGGAATTTCTGGTGCCAGGAAAAGTGCCCGTGTGTGTGGGGCTGCCCCACACAGCCCTTGGAGCCGGGCCCCTGCCAGCCGGGGTGTCCAGCCCTGCTGGGTCCGGCACTCAAAGCCGGGTGGCACCGGTGGCAAGGCACGAGAGGGTGTGGCAGGAGGCTGCCAGGCGCATTCCCAGGGGCTGGCACTGCCTACAGGGGCCTGCAAGGGTGGGGTGGGACTCTCCTGCTCATCCATGCAATGAGGTTTGGCCTCAGCTCTGCCCTCAGAGGGCAGTGCATGGGGTGGGCTCCTGGGCTCCCACAGCAGCTCTGTCCCACTGCAGGGGGCTCAGAGGGTCTGGTGGGTGATGTGACACCATCCATTGGAGGGTTGGGATGAGAGGGCTTTAAGGTCCTCTCCACCCCAAGCCATGCTGTGATTCATCTCCTGAGTCCCCATGTACCCTCTGCCACTCCTTCATGTGCTCCAACAACAGCCACTTCCCTCCTGTCCCTGTACTGTGACCCTGTGTCCCCCCTTTCCTGTCTCTCCTGCCCACCCTGCTCCTTGTTTTAGCTGAATCCTCCTCAGGGCTGCTCAGGGCACAGCCGGGCTCATGTCCACCTTTCTTTTTGCCCTGGAGCATCCCTCCCTGCCCATCCTGGGCCCCTGCACCGCCCCTGGCTCCCCAGACTCCCTCCCTGCTCCCCCACGTTATTCCCACACTGGCAGGCTGGGATTTGGCACCCACAGCCCCACGACTGCCAGGCCAAGGCTTATTTGCACAGAGCCCCAGCCGGGCATCAGGATGATTTAAAAGGACTGTGAAAAATGTAGTTATTTTTTCCCCTTTCAGCTGCAAGTCAATACTCGGGGAAGGATGTTTAATTATCTTTGTCACCCTCCTAAATCTCTTTATGAGAAGGTTTGGCTGCAAATCTCCACATCATTTCAAAGTTATTGGTTAGTGCGGCGCACAGCGACACAGTAAATTAGCCGGGTGCAGCAGGCGGGGTGCTCCAGCCACTGCCGGGCCTGCACGTGCCTGGTCCCCTCCTCCCGGGGCTGTGACAGGGGAGGTGGCAGCAGGGAGGCCACTGCTGGCTCAGGAGTTAGGGCTGGTGTCCCCTGCGGGTGTGGGCACAGCTGGCAGCCCCATCCCTGGGGACGCGGCATTTCCTGCGGGCTGCAGGATCCAGGGGACATGGGACAGCCAGGACCACCCCGGAGTGCCATCCTGCACCCTGAGCTCTGTCATTCTGTGGGGGATAACTCCAGCAATCCCTTCCAGACATTCCCAGCCCTGGGAATGCTCCCCCCAGAGCCGGGCTGTGGTTGCCGGCTGCAGGATCACCCTGGGCTGACGGATGGGACAGGATGAAGCTCAGGCACCCTCAAGATGCCGGCCCCACCCGGTTGCTCTGAGCCCCCCGAACTCCCCACGCCCCCGCGAGGGCAGATGTGAGTGTGGGCGGGCTGAGATGCAGCGCTGGGTCCTGCTGCCGTTCCAGGGCAGGAGCCACCCTGGGTGCAGGGCTGGGTGCTGCAGGGTGGCGGTGAAAATGCAGGATGGAAAGCAGGCACGGAAAATGGATTGGAGCTCCCCACCCATCAGCATCCCTGGAGGCAGCACCCAGCACCCGCCGTGCCCCAACCCTCCCCCGTTCTCATGCAAAACCAACCGAGCCGGGGCTGGGCTGGAGGCCCGAGATACGCCAGAACAAAATCCCACCTTCCCGATAATGCCTTTTATTGGACTAGGTGACACGCAGGCTTTAGGGGGATAGCGGGAGAATCCTCTCGGCTCATCCGCAGAAAGGATTTCCACAGCCCTCCCGGCGGCTTGTCAGCCCCTGAAGAGTTATTACCTCCCGACTCAGGGCTGTGTCTGCCGGCAGCTCAGCGCCGGCCCTGCCCCTCCTCGCTGCTTACAAAGATTACGCCGCCTCGGAATAAGCTCCGTGCAGCGCTGCTGCCGTCGCATCAAACAGCAGCTAATCAGAAAATTAGCAGGGAAAGAAACTTTGTGGCAGGAACTTATCTCCGGCGCGGGCGCGGTGCCGCTCCGGCAGCCGCTGCTCCCGCTGCTCCCACACCCAGCCCTCGGGGCAAAACTTCCTTGGATTGCAGCGCTGAAACAGGGTAAAACCTCCTCTCATCGCATCCCTGCCGTGGCAGGGACACCTTCCACTGTCACCGGCTGCCCCGAGCCCTGTCCAGCCTGGCTTCCAGGGATGTCCAAGTGTCCCTTGAACACTTCCAGGGATCCAGGGGCAGCCACAATTCCCTCCCAGTATCCCATCCATCCCTGCCCTCTGGCAGAGGGAAACCATTCCCTGGGTCCTGTCCCTGCATCCCTTGGAAATTGCCTCTCTCCATGTTTCCTGCAGCTCCTTCAGGCCCTGCAAGGCCACAATAAGCTCAGCCCAAAGCTTCTCCTGTGCAGGTGAACAATCCCAGCTGTGGCAGCCTTTCCTGCCAGCAGAGCTGCTCCATCCCTCTGCTCATCCTGGTGCCTCCTCTGGCCTGGCTCCAGCAGCTCCAGGTCCTTGCTGTGCTGGGCCCTGGGGCAGGGGCAGCTCTGCAGGTGGGGTCTCACCTGAGCAGGGCACAGGGGCAGAATCCTCCCCTCCTCTGCTGCCCGCATTGGGGGGATCAGCCCAGGGCTGGGGGTTCTGGGTCAGGGCAGGTCCAGCTCTCACCCCCAGCACCCCCAGGTCCCTCTCCCAGGGCTGCTCCTTCTGCTCATCCCCAGCCTGGATTGACCCCAGGGGCTGCCCCAGCCCAGGGGCAGCACCAGCACTTGGTGTTGTTAAACCTCCTGGGCCATTTCTTGGGCTTTTCCAGGTCCCCGTGGCCACTTTGGGGCACCTCAGGACCCCTCCCACCCCTGGCTGAGTGATGTGTCCCGTGTGATGCCACCCATGTCGCGCCCACTCAGCACAGGGGTGGTGTCACTCAGTCCCCAGGCTGCTGTGACACCTCAGGGAGCAGTGCTGGCACCCAGTGCCACCCCGTCCTGTGCCAGGGGGCAGGGCCAGGAGCCGTGATGGGGGCAGGGATCTCTCAGGGTAATTAAAATGCGCTGTTTGTGGTGTTCAAGCCCCGGCGTCAGGGAGAGAGTTACGGGGCACTGAGCTAGAAAATGGCATTTACAGCCCCTCCTCCTGCCACCGCCAGCCCCGGCCCTTGCGGACTTCATTAGTGCCACCTGCATGTCCAGCGAGGGGACACGCAGAGGGGGAGGGACCCCTCCCATTGCCCCCAACCCTACAGACCCTGTGTGGGGTGTCCCACACAGCCAGAGGGGAAGGGCCGGGATCGTTCCCACCACCCCCAGCCCCTCCCTGGGACCCCAAACACAGTAAAAAGGGAAGGGCAGGGACCCCTCCCCACTGCCCCAGCCCTACAGACCCTCTGTGGAGTGTCCCACACAGCCAGAGGGGTAGGACAGGGACCCCACTGTCCCCAGATCTACAGTCCTTCTGTGGTACCTGTACTGTAGCAAAAAGGGGATGTCAGGGACCCCACCCCAGTGCCCCCAGCCCCTCTGTGGGACCCCACATGCAGTCACATCCCAGCTCGGGGGCTCTCGGTGGGATGCCTGAGCCCCGGGTGGCTCAGGGCTGTGGCACAGACGTGTTGGTGGCACTGGGGGCAGGGCCACAGGGACTGTGGTGACACCCCCGTGCCCCTGCCCGGTGCTGGGCAATGCCACAGCCCCAGTTTGGGAATGGTGGCTCCAGCCGTAGCAACAGTTACTACGATTTCCTTTTCCCATTCCCTTTTCCCGACTCCATCGTCTTCCCATGGCAGCTCTGGCGCTGCCGGGGATGTGTTTACAGGCAATTAAAGCTCATTAATTGCACGTAGAAGCAACAGAAGCCCCGCGGCAATATGGGAGGAGTGAGTCCCGCAGGGGACGGAGCCAGCCCCGGCCATCCCTGGCAAATCCAAAGGGATGTGGGGGGTGAGCGGGGTCTGCACCCCCCTGGGGTGACGCTGGGCTGAGCCTGGCCTGGGGCGATGGGTGATAGGGATGTGTGTCACCTGCTGTGATGGGCGTCACCTGCTCAGCAGCCCTGTGGGGACATTAACCCGAGCACGGAGTGCTGCCAGCACCAAGCAGAGGGGCAAAGCCCGCAGCTGCCTCCTCCTCCGGGGCGCACCAGCCCCACATTCCCCGCTCCAGCCCAGCGCTGTGTCCCGGGGATGAATCCAGCTCCCGTCCCGGCAGGAGGGAGTGGAGCGGGATCTCGCTCGAGGCTCTCCCGCACGTGTGTGAGCAGAGCTGGCACCGGCAGGGGCCGAGCCGCTGCTCCCGAGCTCGGGAAAACATCGGGGAAACAATAGGGTTCGTTAGCAGGAGGAGAAAAACCTTCTCGCGGGCTGAAATGAGGCTTTGATTGGGAACAGATGCGGGAGAGAAGGTACCGGCATGGATCGGCCACAGGGCCAGCCGCCAGCCCGCTCCTGATCCTCGGGGAAGGGAAGGATCCTTCCCGCTGTCCTGCCCGCTCCAGGGCTGCCGGGATGCCCTGGCAGGGAACAGGAGCAGGTGAAAGAACAGCGCCTGGGATGTACCTGGCTGCCGGACACAGGCTCTTGGATCCAGCCCCGGGTACCAGGGGACAGCCAGGGATCCCGCAGCATTCCCGGAGGGATGAGCTGTCCCCTGGCTGGGTGGGGTTCATGCAAGCGCAGGATTTATCCTGCCAGGAGGGATGTGGGACTGCATGTGAGGCTGAGCCCCGTGCCCCACACGCTGCTCCAGGACCAGCACAAAAAAATGCAGGGAAAATCCTGGTGTGGCTTCCAGCTCATCTTCCTCCTCTTCTTCCTCCTCCAGCGCTGGTCCCAGCAGGACAAGCCACAGCTCTGCCAGGCTGAGGCCAAGGGCACGGCTCAAAATAAAGACTCATCACGCTGCTGCTGAAATCCCGTGCCCTGCTGCCCACAGACAGCCTGGCGTGCGTGGATCCAGGCCCTGGGGTGCCGGCAGAGGTGTTTGGGGGCACGGTGCTGTCAGCAGGAGATGGAGAGTGGCTCAGCAGGGCCTGACCCTGTGCCAGCTCTCCCTCCTTCCCTCCGACTCTCTCCTGCAGGGTCTGTGGGGGCAGCAGGAGGTGCAGGAGGGATGTGGAGTTGCTCACATTCCTGATCCCTGATTCCCATTCTCTGCTGGATCTGGGCTGTCTGGAATGAATGCCCTGCCACCCACCCACGCTGCTGGCCTTTGGAAGCCCCCAGATTCCCCCAACTCATCCTGCGGAGGTTCCCACCCCCCTCTGAGGCAGCACAAGCCTTTTCCCCTCCAACGCCAGCTCCCAAGGCTGGGAGGCGGCCGTGCCCCCATTCCTGGGAAGGCACACAGCAGGGTGGGAAGGGATGCAGAGCTCACCCAGCGAGGCTGCAGACACCCAGCCACCCCCCGGCCACCCCAGCATGCTCTGCCCTGCGCTGGGGACACAGGGCTGGGGGCTGCACCCAGCTGGGGGTGACAGGATCGATACTCACGTGAGCAGAGAATCCCAGCACCCCAGGGAGAGGGAAGGGCTCCGTCCACCTCTCTCCCTGGCTCGGTGGCAGCAGCACCAGCGCCTCTGGAAGCTGCTGGGCCCCGTTTAACCCTTTCCCTGGCAGGGCTGGTTGGCAGCCGGGTCCCCCCGCGCCCCCCGGCTCCGGCGGGAGGCAATCGGCAGGCGTGCGCTGCAGAGCGGCGCTTTTCTTCTCTAATCTTCTTATTTCATTTTAGCATTTACAATACAGCCAGCCGGTAATCCTGACATCAAACACGCCACGCGCGCTTCCAAGCCGCAGCGACGTCAGGCTGCGAGCGCTGGCAGGAGCTGCCAGCTCCGACGGCTCCAGATAACACGCGGCAGAAAGACAAGGAGAGCGGCTCTGCCAGCAGGATGAGCCGGCACCGCGCCCTCAGAGCCCTCGGGCCACCCACAAGGTGCCCCTCGGGTGCAGGAGCCACGGCTGCGGTGAGGGGGGTGCTGGTTGTGCAGGGCAGGTTTGGTCTGCAGGGAGGGGCTGGAGTCAAAGTCACTCAAAGGGGCCGAGCTGGGTGACCCTGCTGGTGCCCACTCACCCACCTCCCTCTGCCCTGGAGCTGCACGCACCTCTGGCACCCTGGGGAGCAGAGCTGGACACCTTTAGGTGGTCCCAGTGCCACCCCATCCTGTGCCATGGGCAAGGGCTCAGGGGCCAGGGGCCATCCCAGTGCTCGAAGCTCTTCTCAGTCTCCACCTCGCTGGAGCATCCTTGAGTTTCCAGGCGGGACTGGGCTGGGGTAGCTGGGGAATCCATCTGCAGTGCTGGAGTGTGCCCCTCCCCCGCAGGAGGGCAGTGCACGGGGTGTGGGGACAGTGTGTGACACTCACAGGCACCACCCTCGTGGGGTGCACTGGGCTGGTGGCAGAGACCCAAGGGCTGCACAGCCCACGGTGCCCGTGAGCCCCTTTCCCCAATCCCATCACCAGCTCCTCTTTGATGGACACCAGCTGCTGGCACAGGAACTCCAGAGGCTGGGCAGGCCCTGGCACAGGGTGCCCAGAGCAGCTGTGGCTGCCCCTGGATCCCTGGAAGTGTCCAAGGCCAGGCTGGACAGGGCTTGGAGTACCTTGGGATGGTGGAAGTTGTCCTTGCCCAGTGGAAGGAGATGAACTTTGCGGTGCCTTCCAACCCAAACCGAATTTTTCTGGGATTCCATGAAGCACTTCCCTGCTCCCACTGCAGTGACACAGATCCACCAGCCTTTGCAGAGTCCCTGGGGGGGCTTTTCTTTCCCAGCCTGGTGTCCTGAACTGATTTCCAGCTGCTGGGAGATTCCTGGAGTTTCCCTGGAGCTGCAGTGTTCTGCAGGGCTGGATCAGGGGAGGAGGATGAAGGGTGAGAGAGGCAGAAAATGATGAATCCCCTCTCAGGCCGTGCTGAGGATGGGGCCCCTCCCCGGATCCCTCTCATGGCAGTTCCTGAGGGCACCCCGAGGCTCAGCGAGGCTTTGCCATGTGCCAGGATGGTGTCCTGTGCCCACACAGCTGCACCATCCTCTTCCTCAGCCCATGGGGGAGGAAGGAGCCCGGCGCTGGCAGCACCAGGGGGTGTGAGGAACGAGCAGGAGGAGCAGGACTCGTGTCCCCATGCAAACCTCAGAGCTCCCCCTTGCTCTGTGCCGGGTGGGCACCGCTTCGGGTGTGGGGTCACCCCCCACGGAACAGTCTCAGGGCTAATCCATACTCATTATTTGGGATTTAATCAGCACTGAAGTAAGTAGCTTCTTTTTTTTTTTTTCCCTTTTTTTTTTTTTCCCCTCCTCTTTTAAGGCAGCGAAGAGCTGCGACTCAATAGGAATTAATTTGCCTAATTAGTGTCTCTGGGAAGCTCTCCCTCCTGCGCATGCCCCGATGGGGGAGATTCCAGGGCTTGGGGACGCGCTGTGGAGGCTGTGCCTGGTGGGAGCTGCCCGGGATCCTTCCCACACCTCTCCCTGCCGCTCCCGGCAGCGCTGCCCCGCATCCCGCGGGATGCAGCCTCCATCGGGGGGTGCCCATCGCCGCGCTGGCACCCCGGGCACCGGCCGGGATGGGCACGGGGCGGGGGCCGGCCCGGGGGTGCGGGAGCGGGCGGCTGCCAGGGAAGATGAATGGTTTTAATCACACCGCTTACAGGGCACCATCTGAAGTTTCGTGTAAGTTATGATAGCGACAGTTTGCACGAAAATTGTATTTCCAGGCTTCATTGACTGGCTTAATGAGAATCTTTACGTGTCAGATATTAAATTAAGAAATTAAAGAGCTGTTTCGGTGTGTATAGACTCCTTCCCTCGCACTGAGCTGCTTCTTCCAGATCAATCAGGAACGCGCCTCTAGAAAAGATGGGAGAAGCCTTTGATTTTCTGTCACCGGGGAAGTGAATCTAATACGCGTTGGCACCTA
Organism: Alaudala cheleensis; assembly: GCA_013398995.1. NCBI lineage: Eukaryota > Metazoa > Chordata > Aves > Passeriformes > Alaudidae > Alaudala > Alaudala cheleensis. The sequence continues at coordinate 34,631 of VWYE01013200.1, read as the reverse complement.
ATTCATGTTTTATTAAAAGGCATGAGGTGGATTCTGCTGGCCCCCGCCTCTGCCCGCTGCCCTCTCTGGGAGGAGGGAGCAGCCCCTCGGCTCTCGGCACTGCCTGGCTGTCACACGTGTCCCAAATGCCAGCAACCCAGCGCTGGGGACACCAGGAGGTGCCAGGCACTGGCTGTGCTTGCTGGAGATTAAGGTCAGCTTGGGAAAAGCCACGCTGGAATCACCAGGTTGGAAAATATTGCTGCTCTCCTGTGTGGCATCCCTGCTTTGCTTCCTGCGCTGGCTGAGTTTGACCTGAATTCCCTGATCCCTTTGGTCTCTTCCCTCTGATTTTGCTGGGAGTGGGTACTCGGCCAACAACTCCCCAGCTGCAAGGGGGAGATGTCCCAACCATGGGGAGGGACTGGGGAGGCCAGAGGCCAGGGAGCAGGGCTGGGCATGGACAGGCCCTCGGGCACGGTGAGCTGGATGGGGCAGAGACTCTCTGAATGCCAGGGACACCAGAGATACACACCTGGCACAGGAATGTGGAGAGTAACCCCGAGATCAGGGATCCCAGGGACCAGTGTCCCAAGGCAGGGACACCCAGGGACAGCAGGGATCAATGCCTTGGGTGAGGACAGCCAGGGAAACCTGGGATAAATGGCCCTGGATGGCCTCACCCAGGGACACCAGGGATAAATCCCCCTGTTCGGAGGTACACAGGGACACTGGAGATAACACTGGAGCAGGGACACACTGGGACAGTGCAGATACGTTGGGGACACCAGTCAGCTCAGTGAGAGTCCAGATGGGATGTGGCTGTGTGTCCTGATCCACCTGGACCCTGTCACGGAGGACATTGGGGACACTGGGGTCACAGAAGGGGGACAGGGGCACCGGGCTCCCTTAGGGTGCTTGGATAAAGCCCCAATCCCTGGTGCTCAGCAGGCTTGGATGGAGTCCTGGCACTGTCCCCATCCCCTCACCACACCTCCACCTTCCAAAGCCGAAGGTGAGAAGAGGAAGGTGTTGTTGTTCCAAACTGTCTGTCAGGGCAGGAAAAATCCCCCCCTGAGCACCACCATCCATCTTCTGCTCCCTGTGCTGGCCCCAGCTTCTCCTTGTGCAGGGAAACTTGGAGTAAACAGCTTAATTTGGCACTAATATGAGCGGTGACATCGTGTGCCGTGTCACCCATCGATTCGCAGCCACACGGCCCCATCAGTCACTCGGGCTTTTCCACTTTTGATATTGCAATCAGAGGGATCAACCTCCCTGCAGGCCTGGCTGGGCTCCTGTGTGTCCCTCAGCCCCACACCCAGGGACCCTGTGTCCCTGCAGGAGCACAGTCCCAGTGTCACCAGCCCCTTCCCCACCTTCTGGGACCCTGTGTCCCTGCAGGAGCACAGTCCCAGTGTCACCAGCCCTTCCCCCCCCCTCTGGGACCCTGTGTCCCTGCAGGAGCCTTATCCTGGTGCCACTCACAGCTTTGCTCCCTCATCCCTTTGGACACTTGTGGGTGCAAAGGGGATGTGGAACAAACTGGAGCCACGGTGCCCCCTCGCACAGCAGGACCGCGGTGTCGCTGTCCCCAGGCCACGGCCAGGCTGGCCCCGGTGCCATCACCGCCAGCCCTCCCCGGCAGCCGGGCACCCCGCTGGCCCTGCCTAAACGTCTCATTAAAGGGATTTGCGGGGCTGCTGAGCCGGGCTGTAATCTGGCGCTTACCGTTCATTTGTTCCAGCGTCTCAGGCGGTCGGGGAAGCTCGTTGGATCTTTAATTACGGGGAGACAAGCGGCGGGCGCAGCGGGGAGGAGGAAGAGCTGCGGGCGGCGGGCAGGCGGCCCGAGAGCGGCGAGCGCGGCCAAGGGAGATGCTTTCTGCCCTCGGGACACGGCAGGAGACACGAGCCGCGTGTCGCAGCGCCGTTGTCACAGCGGCCTTGTCACAGCCAGCCAACCCATGGTCTGGCTGCGCAGCGACCGCAGCCTCGCCTGGCATTGCCCTCTTCCTTGTCCTCGTCCTTTTGGCGGTGTCACCTCCCCGCAGCGCCAGCGCAGCCCGGCTCGCCTCCTTCCCGCTGTGTGACACGGAGGGTGCCCAGCCCTGGGCGCACGGACGTGGCTGTGCCTGGGCCAGGATCAGCAGGGTGGCCGCAGGTCGGCTGGGACAAGCCGGAATTCCCAACTGCAAACCCCTGGGATGTGCAGGCGCCTCGCGTGCCCAGGCAGGAGCCTGCGGGGGCTCCCTGCCCCCAGAGCCGTGCCGGGTGGAGGTGGAGGCTGTGGGAGGGCTGCGGGGGTGCCGGGGGTAGGCTGTGATCCAGCTCCCCGGGCTGAGCATTCCCGGGGGGCTGAGGGGTGTTCGAGCCCCTGGGGGTGTTTCCCGATTGTCCCCATCCCACGGAATGTGTGTGGATGTGCGCACAGACATGGCTCGGATGGAGCTCTGAGCCCCTCGAGCTAGTGGAAAGCGTCCTGCCCATGGCAGGGGGTGGAATGAGATGGGCTTTAAGGTCCTTTCCCACCCAAACCACTCTGGGATTCCATGATTTTACGATCCAGGCTGAATTCCAGGCGTCCACGCTCACACCTCGCTCCGTGTGTGACCCCTGAGCGCTTGTGTGACACGGAGCCGTGGGGTGGTGGTTCTGCAGAGGGTCCCGAGGGTGTGTGTGACTGACGGGGCTCCCAGGAGCGGGGGGCAGCGGGATGGGCTGCAGGGAAAGTCACCCCACGGCCCCTCCCCTGCCTGCGGAGCCCCCGCGCTCCGCCGCGGTCATTACCGGGCTGTCACCTGCCGTGCTGACAGCTGGGATCAGCGCCTGACACCGCCAGCGAGACGCTCCGGGCTGCGGGGGTCTCGGGGTGACACGCAGGGGCCGTGGATTGCACCGTCACCTCTGTCCCCATGCCCGCTGCTCTGCCTGGCCCCGTCCCCACAACCTGGGGGGTGGCCGGGTGACGCCGTGCAGCGCTGCCGCTGTCCCACGGGCCGCCGAACCTGCTGGGGGGTGCAAAGGCTCTGCCCCCCGCAGCCAGGGGTCCCTGCGGCGCTCGGAGTGCCCCCGGGGCTGGCTGCATCCTGAGTGACAGCCTGTCGCGTTAATGAGCGCCGCTGCACGACCGTATGGCTGCCACCCGCGGCCACCTCCTCGGGCCATCCCTGCGGGGCCGCCACCGCCAGGCTCGGCCGGGGGAGCTCCGGGGCGGCTGGGGGTGACACTGATGCCGTCCTTTCTCCTAAACGTCACTGGGAAGCTGCCTGGGCTTGCCTGAGCTCGGCAGTCTGGGGGTGCCAGGAGGTGCAGGGCGCTGCCCGTGAGTGTGCAGGGACTCGGGAGTGTCCCCTGCCTGTTCCCAGCCATCCTGGGCAGGGCGGGAGGCGCTGGAGACCGGCTGAACCCGGCCGGGGCTGCAGGTCACGGTGGGCACCGGGCACCCTGAGTGATTCTGGGGCACAGCATCATCCTCTTGCCTCAGTCCCACCATTCCTGGAGCATCCTCCAGCCTCAGCACCAGCATGTCTGGAGCATCCTCCTGCCTTGGCATGGCAGTTCTGGAGCATCCTCTGACTCCGTTGTCACCATTTTTAGAGCATCCTCTTGCCTCACTCCTACCCTTCTAGAGCATCCCCTTGCCTCAGCGTTTCTGGAGCATCCTCTGGTGTCAGCATCAGCATTTCTGGAGCACCCTCTGCTCAGTTCCTGCATCACTGCAGCTGTGCCCCCGGTGCCAATTCCAGCTCCCAGCCCCGTCCTTTTGAGCAGTGAGTCCTCATCCCGTGTTTCCCTGTCTCCCATCTCTCTCCCTTCCTCCCACGTCTCGCTGGCTGCCTTGAAGACTCACACGCCTAATCCGCTTGTTAGCCTCTCCCTTCATCTAAAACCAATATGCAGCTGAATGCTGGAGATAATTAATTGATCAATTAGATAGAGAACTGCCTGTGCTCATGGCACTGAACACACGGAGGAGGGGGGGCTGTGCCAGCACACCTGGCAGTGCCCACACTTGAGTCAGGGACTGCTGTGTCCACCCCAGTGTGCTCAGTGTCCCCACGGGAGGGGACAGGCCACCAGCTGAGGTGACCATGGGTGCAAGTCAAGGCACCTCATCCCTGTGCCACAAACACCGTGTGACACAATGACGCCAAAGCTGGGAGGGTGCAAGTGCCCCAAATCCTCCCCAGGGGGCTTCTTCACGCTGGCACCCCCTGGTCCCCAGCACTCCTCTCCTCCTGGCTGCTGCTGTGCCTGGGTGCCCCCAACCACCCCAGAGCACACAGTGGGGTGCTGAGCACCTGGAGGGGCTNAGGCACCTCATCCCTGTGCCACAGACACCGTGTGACACAATGACGCCAAAGCTGGGAGGGTGCAAGTGCCCCAAATCCTCCCCAGGGGGCTTCTTCACGCTGGCACCCCCTGGTCCCCAGCACTCCTCTCCTCCTGGCTGCTGCTGTGCCTGGGTGCCCCCAACCACCAGAGCACACAGTGGGGTGCTGAGCACCTGGAGGGGCTCCAGCTGTCAGGATGGGGGTCCCAGCTGTCAGGATGGGGGTCCCAGCTGTCACGGTGGGGCCCCAGCACCCCGAGGGGGGGCTGCCAGGGAGGCAGGGAAGTAAATAATGCAGCAAACCCATGTCTGCCAACCCCCTCCTCCCCGGGCTTTGAAGAGCAACACATTACCCTGATCTCCAGACATGAGTTTTTGTCACCAAACAGGGTGATGAGGAGACTTTGAAGCAAATACAAACACCGGGAAAGGGAATACATAAGAAGAGAGTCGCGTGTTCTCTTCAGAAAACAATTGTGGTGTCAACTACACGGAGCAGCTCCGCGGAGGGGGAGTTGCTAACCAGGAACCTGACAGCCCCAAACGCCGGGAATTATCATCCAAGGAACGAAATCATCCCTCTGCTGACAGGGCTGCAGCACCTTCCCCTTTCCAGGTCACACAGGACACCCCTTCCCCTCCTCCCCTTGCTCCACACCTTGTGCCAGGTGCTCTCTGTGCCCTCACTGGTGCCCCAGTGTGGTGGCATCGCTGTCCCAGTTGGGGACAGATCCTCTCTTCTCCCTCCTGTGCTTTGTCACCTGCATGCACAGTCCTGGCTTGCACCCTGCAGGCTGACAGCTTGCACACCTTGCACAGGCACTCACACCTTGCACCACCCCCTGCTCTCTGGACACTCTCACACCTTGCCCAGGGCACTCACACCTTCCACACTCCCACCCCACACCCCTCCCATGCTCTCATTCCCCATGGATGCTCTCACNATGGCTGCCACCCGCGGCCACCTCCTCGGGCCATCCCTGCGGGGCCGCCACCGCCAGGCTCGGCCGGGGGAGCTCCGGGGCGGCTGGGGGTGACACTGATGCCGTCCTTTCTCCTAAACGTCACTGGGAAGCTGCCTGGGCTTGCCTGAGCTCGGCAGTCTGGGGGTGCCAGGAGGTGCAGGGCGCTGCCCGTGAGTGTGCAGGGACTCGGGAGTGTCCCCTGCCTGTTCCCAGCCATCCTGGGCAGGGCGGGAGGCGCTGGAGACCGGCTGAACCCGGCCGGGGCTGCAGGTCACGGTGGGCACCGGGCACCCTGAGTGATTCTGGGGCACAGCATCATCCTCTTGCCTCAGTCCCACCGTTCCTGGAGCATCCTCCAGCCTCAGCACCAGCATGTCTGGAGCATCCTCCTGCCTTGGCATGGCAGTTCTGGAGCATCCTCTGACTACGTTGTCACCATTTTTAGAGCATCCTCTTGCCTCACTCCTACCCTTCTAGAGCATCCCCTTGCCTCAGCGTTTCTGGAGCATCCTCTGGTGTCAGCATCAGCATTTCTGGAGCACCCTCTGCTCAGTTCCTGCATCACTGCAGCTGTGCCCCCGGTGCCAATTCCAGCTCCCAGCCCCGTCCTTTTGAGCAGTGAGTCCTCATCCCGTGTTTCCCTGTCTCCCATCTCTCTCCCTTCCTCCCACGTCTCGCTGGCTGCCTTGAAGACTCACACGCCTAATCCGCTTGTTAGCCTCTCCCTTCATCTAAAACCAATATGCAGCTGAATGCTGGAGATAATTAATTGATCAATTAGATAGAGAACTGCCTGTGCTCGTGGCACTGAACACACGGAGGAGGGAGGGCTGTGCCAGCACACCTGGCAGTGCCCACACTTGAGTCAGGGACTGCTGTGTCCACCCCGGTGTGCTCAGTGTCCCCACGGGAGGGGACAGGCCACCAGCCGAGGTGACCATGGGTGCAAGTCAAGGCACCTCATCCCTGTGCCACAAACACCGTGTGACACAATGACGCCAAAGCTGGGAGGGTGCAAGTGCCCCAAATCCTCCCCAGGGGGCTTCTTCACGCTGGCACCCCCTGGTCCCCAGCACTCCTCTCCTCCTGGCTGCTGCTGTGCCTGGGTGCCCCCAACCACCAGAGCACACAGTGGGGTGCTGAGCACCTGGAGGGGCTCCAGCTGTCAGGATGGGGGTCCCAGCTGTCAGGATGGGGGTCCCAGCTGTCACGGTGGGGCCCCAGCACCCCGAGGGGGGGCTGCCAGGGAGGCAGGGAAGTAAATAATGCAGCAAACCCATGTCTGCCAACCCCCTCCTCCCCGGGCTTTGAAGAGCAACACATTACCCTGATCTCCAGACATGAGTTTTTGTCACCAAACAGGGTGATGAGGAGACTTTGAAGCAAATACAAACACCGGGAAAGGGAATACATAAGAAGAGAGTCGCGTGTTCTCTTCAGAAAACAATTGTGGTGTCAACTACACGGAGCAGCTCCGCGGAGGGGGAGTTGCTAACCAGGAACCTGACAGCCCCAAACGCCGGGAATTATCATCCAAGGAACGAAATCATCCCTCTGCTGACAGGGCTGCAGCACCTTCCCCTTTCCAGGTCACACAGGACACCCCTTCCCCTCCTCCCCTTGCTCCACACCTTGTGCCAGGTGCTCTCTGTGCCCCCACTGGTGCCCCAGTGTGGTGGCATCGCTGTCCCAGTTGGGGACAGATCCTCTCTTCTCCCTCCTGTGCTTTGTCACCTGCATGCACAGTCCTGGCTTGCACCCTGCAGGCTGACAGCTTGCACACCTTGCACAGGCACTCACACCTTGCACCACCCCCTGCTCTCTGGACACCCTCACACCTTGCCCAGGGCACTCACACCTTCCACACTCCCACCCCACACCCCTCCCATGCTCTCATTCCCCATGGATGTTCTCACATTCCCGTGGTCCTGCACATGCCCCACCTGTGTGTTCCTTTCTCCCTGACACCCTGAGCTCCCACAATAACATTTACCTGTGTGTGGAGGTAAAGGCAGTGCTATTTATAGCCTGGGAGATGGCGTCACCCCGTGGCAGGTCCCGCTCTCTCTCTGCATTTCACCTGGGCATTAAGATGGGAATTTGGGCAGGATTTGGGGTCTGCCCTTGAGCCAGACCCTGCACTGGGAGGGTTCAGGACAGCCCTTGGGAGCTCGGTTTGGGATTCTGCCCTTCACCCCCTTGGGGAGCCAGTGATGGGCTGTGCCCGGCTGACACCTTGGTGTGGGGTCCCCGGGGATGTTGGGGCACAGGGTGGCACCTTTGTGCAGCACACGGGCACCTCCTTGCCTGGAGGTGCACCTGCGTGTGCACTTGCACCCCCTGCACACTCAGCACGTGAACACTCACCCCTGCACGAGCACCCTGCCCACACTTATCCCTATGTGAGCACTCACACCCTGCTCACACTCATCCCTGTGTGAGCACTCGCACCCTGCTCACACTCACCCCTGCACGAGCACTCACACCCTGCTCACACTCACCCTATGTGAGCACTCACACGCTGCTCACACTCATCCCTATGTGAGCACTCACACCCTGCTCACACTCATCCCTGTGTGAGCACTCCCACCCTGCTCACACTCATCCCTATGTGAGCACTCACACCCTGCTCACACTCATCCCTG
>VWYE01013200.1:0-17791 GCA_013398995.1 Alaudala cheleensis | reverse complement strand
CTGGAAGGGGCTCTGAGCTCTCCCTGGATCCTTCTCTTTTCCAGGTGAGCACCCCCAGCTCTCCCAGCCTGGCTCCAGAGCAGAGGGGCTCCAGCCCTTGGGACATCTCTGTGGCCTCCTCTGGGTTCACCAGCAGCTCCACATCTTTGCTGGAGGCAGCTCTGCAGGTGGGGTCTCCCAAGGGCAGAGCAGAGAGGGGGAATCCCTCCCCTTGACCCGCTGCTCCTCTTTGGGTGCAGCCCAGGATGTGCCCAGTTTCAGCCCTGCCCCCATGCCCTGGGCTCTTCACCCACAGCCGAGTATTTGTCCCTCAGATGCCACCCAGCATGGCCAGGACTGGGGTGTGGGGAGGAGAATCAGTGGAGCATCCCTTGCAAGCCTTGGGGACCCCAAGAGCACAAAGAGCTCTGCCCCATGCTGGCAGTGTCGATCTCCTCACCTTCTGCTGGGGGTGACAGCACCCGGGAGTGATGTTCCATTAGGAGACAGCAGATCCTTGCTCCACACCTCTGCTCCTGGAATGAGCACCTCTGTCTCTGGCTGAGAGAAGAGCGAGGGGAGGAGAATCGAGGGCTGATATAACCCATGTCTGACAGCGAGGGATGCCTTGGAAACAACTTGCCAGGGGCAGTGAAACCTCCGGCACCCTCTGGAGATGCGTGAAACCAGAGCCAACACCTGCTTTTAAGAGGAGTTTCCTACTTCACCAAGGTGGGAGCCTGCAGGGAGCTTGCACATCCCCAGCAAGGAACCACCTTCCCATCTGGAGTGTGGTGAGAAGCAGGAGCTGCTGTTCAGCACCTTCAGGATGTGGAGAACAATCCCAGCAGGTGCAGCCTCACAGCCCACAGTCCCTCCAGGGCGGCTCTGCAGAGCCCACAACCTTGTGGGGTGAATCCTGCGATCCCAACCCTTGCTCTGGGTGTTGCTGGTCGGTGAAAATCTTTTTCCCCTCACTCAGGGCTCCTTTTCCCTCCGGCAGAGCTGGCAGGGAGGATGTTCCACGTGGGCGCTGGGGCGCATCCTGCGTGCACACGGGCGCTGGCATGTGCAGGCACACGGAGGGGTGGGAACGGCCCCAGCAAAGCTCTGCAAACAGCCCTGATAAAATTGTTCCTCAAATACCTAAAGCAGGCTTAGGTTTAAGCAATCTGGCTCCAAAGACGGCTCCCGCATACATTTCTGGGGCTGGGGCTGCATCTTTAATCCCGGGGAATCGTGAGCTTTGCAGCCGCATTTGCCATTCAGATTTGCACGGCGGCGGCGGCAGCACCCGGGAGAGGGGGGCAGGAGGGGTTTGGGGAGGGGTCCCAGCCCCGGGGGGCTGCGCCCTGCTCGTGCCACGGCTCAGCCAGAGCCCAGGAAAGCTGAGCAGGGCTGGCTGTGGCCCTGCACGGCTGCTGAGCGCCGGGAAGGAGTCGCTGGTTTATCTGATATGATTTAATCAGCCCTATAATTAGATTAATTTGTTGATTTGATAGCAACCCATTTCTCGCTGTTAGATTTGTTTATGTGTGTTTTATGCTCCAGTTTGGCAATAAAATAGGAACTGAGGAGGTGGGAAAAATCCCTCGGAATGCCCGTGCTCTGACCCCATGGATGCAAGGCTGGACATGCACATCCAGGGATCCCATCCTTGTGTGGGATGGGAATGGGCAGCTGCAGGGAACAGCCTGCCACGGGTGGGTACCCAGGATGGTCCCAGTCCCACTCCAGCCACCTCCCTGCATCCTAATGCCAAAAAGGAAAAATAACCCCAAAGTTGTTCAGCGGGGGAGTGCAGAGGATGCAAAGCAGAGGATGTCTGGCAAGGCGGCGGGGAGAGAGCTTTGGAAAGGCTTTGCTCCCTCCTCTGGGCTCTGCTGGGCACGGCAGGGCACAGCCTGGCACGGCACAGCCCGGCACAGCACGGCCTGGCAGCCAGCAGCTGCTGCTGATGGATGTGGATGGACACGGACCTCATGGTGCCGTCAGCAGCAGCCCCCGCCCTGCCTGTGGAGCTGGGAGCAGCAGCAGGGCTCCCACAGGGACAGGATCATTCCCAATCTCATTCCCCTTCCTCGCTGCTCCCCACGGATCTGGCAGGACGGGAGGTGCTGCCTCACCCAAGGTGGCCGCTGGCAGATGCTGGGGACAGCCGTGTCACCTCCTGCCACCGCCCCGGGGCTGCCTCCCCAGCAGGTGATTCCCTCACCAGCGTGGCATCCCCGTGTGCCAGGCTGGCAGCGCTGCAGCCCGGCTGAGCAATGCCAATTAAAAGCGCGGATTGGGGGAGGGCGCTGGGGCAGGGGAAGGGGAGGCAGGAGCGACACGGAGCGAGCACCGAGGTTTGCTGGAGAAGCCGGAGCGAGGAGCGCTTTGATGGGCAGCTCCTTTGATCAGAGATCTGAATCCAGCCCTCACGTTTCCCCGTGTGAGCCCGCTGCCTAATTACCACATGGCAGGGCCGCTCCGAGCCCTGGGCACGTTGCTGGAATAGATTTCCCTGGTCCAGCCTGGAGAAGGACATCGATCCTGCCCACAGCCGCAGGCTCATGCTAAACATTGCGTCCTATCGATTTTTTCCTCCCCCCCACCTTTTTCCCTTTTTTCTTTTTCTTTTTATTTTTTTTTTAAATAAGAATTTTCTTTATTTTCATTAAATCATTAATCAGGGAGAAATCTACATTTTTATCATTTCTATGGCTGGAGAGGAAGAGAGGAAAGTTATATTGCCATAGAAACCGTTCCCTACCATTCTCAGCCTCCGAGCAGTCCCTCTTGTGCTGTCTCTTGTCAAAAGGCGTAATTGTTGCTCCTGATCTTCACTGCTCAATTAGCAGTGATGTCTCCCTTCAAGTTAATTGCTGGAGATGGGAGGAAGTAGGACAAATGTAACCTTTTAGATGAAAAGATCTCTCCCCCCTCCCCTGCTCTTTCCCCGCCTTTCCTCGCTGGCAGGCACTCGAGGGCCCCTCTGCAGCGAGCTGTGGTGGGGGGAGCCCCCGTGGCCTGGCCATGTTCCATCCTTCCCCTGCTCCCTTCTGGAGACCCCTCCCCATCTCCCTCATCCCGCTATCCATGGCAGGACCCCTCTGTGTTCTCCCTCGGTTCCCTCTGCCTCTTCCAGATGCATCAGCACCGGTTCAGCCTCTCCCCTGTGTCACCCCCACGCTGCTGGTGTCACCTGTGCCAGCACCTCCTGAGCTGGGACAACCTTCCTGGATTCTCCAGGACTGCCATGGACTTCTCCAGGACTGGTTCAGCTCCCGTGGCACCATCCCGTGCTGCAGCAGAGCTTTTCCCCTGCAGAAACAGTGGTGAGGTGACTGTGACCCAGGAGCAGGGGACCCCTGCACATGGCCAGGACTGAAAACTGCTGAGGGTGAACAAAACCGGGCTGGGGGTGAAGGGTGGAGGTGGAAAAACAAGCGGGAGGGTTTCATCCTGCAGCAACAACACCGAGCAGCTCACAAACGTGTTTGATGGGAGCAGGGACTGCAGGCAGGAGGAGGGCTCAGAAACGCTGCCTGGACAGAGGGTTTGTCACCCTCGAGGGATGACAGACGAGCCAGACAATGCATTAAGGACAGGAGGAGTGTGGCAGCTGCCTGGACCTTGGCAGTCTGAAGAGGAGCCCTTAATCAGCCTGGAGTGTGTCAGACACAAATCACCCAGGCCAGGTGTGCAGGGCACAGACCCAGGTGGCACTGCCCAGTGTGTGGGCTGGCAGCGCTGGCACGGGGACAGGCAGGGACAGGAGTGGGGACAAGACAGCCTGCTCAAACCTGCGGCACAGCACCCCCTCCTTGTGCCACTCCATGAAACAAATGAGCCCCTGCAGCTCAGGGTGGGGGGGAGGCAGTGTGGATGTCTGGAGGATGGAGTGTGAGGGCATCCAAAGGGTTGTGTGACAGCCAGGAGCTGGACACAAGGGAAGAAGGTGTCACCACCCACGGGTGACTCTGGGACACCCTGTCAACCCTGGAAGACACCAAGAAGGTCCAGGGCAGGTCCAGACTGACACAAGGAGAGCTGATGCTGCCTCCTGACAGCCATAGAATCAGGGAATCATGGAAGAGTTTGGGTTGGGAGTGACCTTAAAGCCCATCCAGTGCCACCCCCTGCCAAGGGTAGGGACAATGCCACTGTCCCAGGCTGCTCCAGGCTGGCCTTGGACACTTCCAGGGATCCAGGGACATCCACAGCCTCTCTGGGCACCCTGTGCCAGAGCCTGAGCACTGTCTCAGTATAGAAGGTGTCACCAATGTCCTCAGCACCTCTCCTTGACATCTCCCCTGAGAGGACCCTGCTGTTCCCAACAGAGCTGGAGCAGGGAGAGGCCTCCCATCCCACACTGCCTCTGCCTGAGCTGCATCCCAGGAGGTCTCAGCCCCTGGGGACCATGGCTGCCGAGCCAGGACTGAGGGGCCGGTGTGGAAGGGGCCTCTCATCCAAGCTCCTTTTTTAGGGCAGTGCTGTTCCAGTGCCAGATCCAGGCAGAACCTCTGCTCAGAACGCCCCAAGGATGCTCTGAGGAGCAGCCACGCCACTCCCAGAAGGTCTGGAGCTGAGCTGAGGCTGACCCAGGAGGCCAAGCCAAACCTGCTTAGCACAAGCAGCCCTTGTTAAAGCCAAACCTCGCTGTCACTCAGCAAATCACTGTGAGAGGAGCCTGCTGAGAGGCAATGAGAGCATGTTCAGCCCTGCTCTGCTCTTGGGGCTCCACCAGCTCCAGGCTGGTTACTGTTTGGATAGATTTATCATGCAATTGTGGAATATCCTGAGCTGGAAGGGACCCACAAGGATCGCTGAGTCCAGCCCCTGGCCCAGCACAGACCCCCCAACAATCCCCCCTGTGCATCCCTGGAGCCGTGTTAAAAGGCTCCTGGAGCTGTGGCAGCCTCGGGGCCGTGCCCATTCCCTGGGGAGCCTGGGCAGTGCCCAGCACCCTCTGGGGGAAGAACCCTTCCCTGCTCTCCATCCCAACGCCCCTGGCCCATTCCCTGGGTGCAGTCCCTGCGCTGTCCCTGCGCTGCCCCTCGGGAGGAGCTGTGGTTTTTGTTGGGACCGAGGTGTGAGGGTGAGAAATCCTGAAGCAAGGTGAGAAATCCTCACCTTGAGATGCTGACATGGACACCACTGCTCACACCTTGGGCTGGGGCAGGAGCTGCTCTCCAGCCTCAGGTCCCCAGCGCTGGTGGCCTTGGCCCCTCTGCCCAGTCCCACAGTAACTCCTCATTTTCATTGCATGGAGTGGGACTGGGGGAGCCAATCTCCCAAATGCAGACCTGGGTCACTCTCCTGGCTCCAACCACTGATGGATCCACCCTCAGCAGATCCACTGGCCTGCTCTGGGGCCATCCCCACCTCCCCAGCCCATGGCCACCATATCTTGGCTTGGGTGCTGCTGTCCTGAGCGAATCCTGCTCCAGTGCCACCTGTCCTGGCTCCTCCTGCTCCAAGACCCGCCCCAGCACCGAGTATCAGCCCCAGGGCCACCTCCCAAACGCTGCCCTGGCCATGGATGCACCTCCTCTAATGCTTGGGATGCTCCTTCTGCAGTGCTTGGGAAGCTCTGGAAGGCCTTTTAACCGGAAATAAAACCACCATGAGAGGCTGAAAGTGGCATTTTTGGGCTGAGCACATGGAGGAATCACTCGAGGACGTTTCCCTGCTTGCATGAGCACTTCCCTGTCTCCGGAAGGTACGGAGGAGCAATTGGCAGCCGGGGCTGCGCTCCCGCTTCCCTTCCGCTGGATGCAAACAAGCCCTTAACATTTCAGCAAGTGGCTGTGCTTGCGGAGACACGCGGGGTGCCGAGAGCTCACTTCAGAGCACCTCGTGACTGCCGCCCTCCACGGAAGGTCGGGAGGAGGCTGGCGGGATGAGAGAGCAGCCAGAGGCTCCGGGCAGCTCCGTGCCGCCGGCGGGGGACAGGGGTGCCCATCCCCTGCCCCCGGCCCCGCCGCCAGCCCCCGGCTCCTCGGCTCCGGCTGCAATTAAAGCTCACCCTGAACGGTGCATTAATGTCAGGTTTGCATCTCATTTCCCCAGCGCCAGGTAAGGAGGGGCCGGCAGGCTTGGAGAAGGATCACACGTGGCAGCTTTTAATAGAAACCCGCCCGCCTGTCACTGGCGGCTCATCATTCCTCTTGAAACGGTTGCTAATTACCAACGAGCCGTGTTTGTGTTTCGGGTGTGACGTTCCCCTCTGCAGCCCCGCTCCCCCTCCTCCCGCTCCGCACCCAGGCTGGCGGCAGCGCTCGGGGGCTCCGGGGGAGGTGGGAGCTGCAGGGTGGGCTCCAGAGGGGCTGTGAGGACACGGTTCCTTCAGGGACGGGCTCAGGGGTGGCTGGAAAATGGCTCCCTCCAGTTGTTTTCTCCTCCCTTCCCATTTTCCATGAAGGACAGTTCCTTTGGAACTCTCTGTAGTGTTAAACATGATGAGTTAAAGCTTTGGGACAACTCCTGCCACCCCCTCCCATCCTGGTGATGCTCTGCTGGACCAGGACACCCCTGCCACCAGCTGTGCCCCAGGATCAGCCTGCCCCATGCCACCGTCCCCTCGGAGCCTTGCCGGGGGCTGTGCCCAAGCTCCTGAGGGCACTGTGACACTGTGACTTGAGTGGTGGCACCACCAGGTGCTCTCCTCTCCTCTCCCAGCTGCTTCCCAGGAATGTGCCACCTGCTTCTCCCTGGCTGGTGGGGCTGGGATGAAGGGACCCGCTGCAGTGATGCACTGTGGGGACTGAGAGAGCTGGTCCTCAGTGCTCTGACCCCATGGGATGTCTCCTTCACCCCTCACTGGGGTTTGGGACCCCTCCTGGGGCAGAATGAGCCAAGGGGCTGGGAAGAGGCATTGGAGAGGGGAAAGCAGGGCTGGGAAAGGAGCTGGAGCTGTTCCAGAGGTGTCCCAGGGAGGTGCAATGCTGAGTGACCCCCACCACTGGGTCTCTCCCACCGTCCCACACCCCGGGCCCCTTCCTGTGCCCAGTTTGATGTGGCAGTGGGTGCTGGAGCACCCCAACATCGCATTCCAAGACTGGAGAGCGGCTGGGGAGAGGAATTATTTGCTGAGTCCGGTTCCAAGCATTCCCAGTGCAGGGATAACACTCGGGACACCCTCAAACTGGGAGATCCCTGTGAGGCCTCCTCCTGCTCTGTGCCAGCCCCGGGAGCTCCCTGCTCCCCTGCACGTCCCAGCTGTGAGCAGAGCCCAGGGCTTCTCCCGCGCTCTGGGGGCTCGGGAAGGCTCCTTTATCCCAGTGAAATCCACTCCCTCCTCCCAGCAGCACCAGGGATGGTGTTGGGGTGGGAGAAGGGCGGGAGCTGTATGGGAGACCCCCAGCGTTACCCACCCACCTCCCGAAGGCTGAGGCAGCCGCGGTTTCAGCGGTTGGAAGGGGGCCAAGGCAGGTGCCTGGCTGGCTGGGGAGCCCACCCGGCACAGGGAGAGGCATCCCGAGGCACCCGGCTCCCGGAGGGATGGCCGGCTCCTGCTGCCACCCGCCTGAGCGACAGCTCCCAGCCCCCCAGCCCACCTCCCCCCTTGTCAATCCACTGGGGAATTATTTATCCTGACAATAGCAATTGTCTGCACGGGCCCTTCCCCCTCTCCAGCACCTACCCCAACAAAGGAAATCATCCTGATATGAAAGGGAAAATTAAATTACCCCAATAAAGACTTAGTGCTGCTTTAATGACATCACCAGACTCAGGCGCTAATTAGCTGAGTACAAAGGAAAGCTAAATGTGAAAACGTGAATTTCTGTTCCCTTTTCTCCTGTCGTACAGTCTCGGGAGTGGGAGTCTTGGCAGGCATGGCAGGAG
The DNA here is from genome assembly GCA_013398995.1 of Alaudala cheleensis. Lineage (NCBI taxonomy): Eukaryota > Metazoa > Chordata > Aves > Passeriformes > Alaudidae > Alaudala > Alaudala cheleensis. The sequence goes on along the minus strand of VWYE01013200.1, from coordinate 9,979 downwards.
GAGCTGCTCCCACCCGGCCGGGCGGCTGCTGCTGCGTGCCAGGCTCCGGCAGCCGGGCGCTGCCCCTGCCGAGGGGGCAGAGCTCCAGGAAGCTTTTGGGAGATGGGTCCGGCAGCTGGCGCCCGTCTGGATCCAGCCAGGGATCCCCGGACTGCCCGTTACCGAATCCTTCTCGGGGCCATCACTTTCTGCTGCAGTCTGTGCTTGTTTCGCCGAGTTCAGGCTCCCGCACACTTCGCAGGGGATAAAGCTCACACACACCTCACCCAGCGCCAGCCCCGAGCCCGAGGTCCCTGTTGCCCTTGCTCTGTGCCAGCATCGGCTATGGGGGCATGTCCCCAGTCCCTCTGCATGACCCTGGCACTGTCACAGTGCTAGCACCTCTCCCGGAGCTGTGCCACCCCTCCCCGCAGCGCACCCATTTCTGTCGGCTGCTCCCAGCTCTGGCCGCCTCCCGTGCCGTGTCCCCGCCGCGGCTGCAGCCCCCTGTCCCGCAGGGAGGCCCCGGAATCCTGCCGGGAGTGCACTTACCGGAGCGGCTCCGCGTTCCCTTCCAGCCCCGGGAGCGGCGACAGCGCCACAGCCACGGAGCTGCTGAGCCGCGGGGTGGCGGCGTGGGGGGGACCCCGCAGGGCCGGGGGACAGCTGGCCACGGGCAGGGACAGCGAACACCCCACGAGCAGCGAGCGCTGGCCCTGGGGCTGCGCTCTGAAACCAGAGGAGCCCGAACCAGAACGTTCCTGGGGAGACGAGTGAGTGGGGGGAGATTTTGCATCCACTGTTTCCCTCTTTATTTGGGACTGGTTTTCCCTGCTGGAAGTGCTGCTACATCTAACCCCACCCGGGAGAATTCCTCCCTCTGGCGGGGCCCTGGGAATGCGGAGGGGATTCCAGCAGAGGCTCCAGACTTGCCTGCAGGTGCTGAGAGGCCGAGCTGCTCCCGCTCCCGCCGGCTGCAGGAAAAGGGGGGCCGCTAATACGTAAAGCTTCATTTTAGCTAAATCTTAAATTATCCCCAAATCTTGAATATTCCTGCTTTCATCCTGAACCTCACCCCAGCCCCTCGGTCAGCACTCACAGCCCTTCTCCAGCACATGGGGCCATCCCAGAAAAATTGAGGGGGGCATGTCCTGGCCCCTGCTCCGCGGGCTGTCCCCATTCCCCGCTGAGGCGGGGCGGGCAGCACCACGCTCTCTGCCAGTGCCACCAGTTGCTCCCAGCTGGCCCCGCGGGAGGCTGGCCCCGGGGCACACCCTGGGCACGCAGCCCTGCCTGCAGCCTCGCCGCGGGGTCTCACGTCAGGTGGCACCTCTGGGGACCGGCCAAACCCCCTGGGACCGTGAGGGGACGCGGGTCACCCGCACCCCGCCCCCCGCGCCTCCCGCCGCTGGGGTTCATCCGGGAGGGATGGGTGCGAATGCCTCCGCGCCTCCTTAAAATGACATAGCCTGTCTCCATGGCAACTCTTCTCTGCCTTTCGCCTCAGACCAAGAGCATCATCTGCTCCACCATCCCCGCAGGCCGGGGCCCGGCACGCCTGCGGAAGGGCTGGTGGGATGCTCAGGCCGTGGCACCCCCGCCTGCCCCTGACTCTGGCACTGCCAGCTCTCCCGGCTCTCCAGCCAGGCCATGTCCCGCAGGAGGGGACCCACCCGCCTGCAGCATCCGGGTCGCAGCTGCCTCCAGCGTCCTGCAGCCCCCAGCCCTTCCCCCTGCCGCGGGATGCCCGGCACAGCCGCGGCACAGGGCTGGGGAGCAGCGGGGCTGCGTCTGGATGGAGCTGGGACCGCCGCTGGCCTGTCCCCACCCCAAAGGCTTGCAAATCCATGGCAAAGCCCCTCGCTCCGCGTCCACTCCTCCTGTGGACAAGCTGGGAGCCGGGAGCAGCCCGGTGGAGCGGAGAGGGCAGAGCCAGCGATCCCGAGCTGCCCGTCAAGCGCTCAGCCCCTGCCGCCACAGCGAGAGATTGCCCTGCCCACCAGCAAACCCCACCGCCCGCTGCCGGGCCCGAGGGCCGGGCCTGGCCTCCGGCATGGCACGTCCCCGCCTGTCCTTAAACCTCTCTAAGCCCGGTGTGACGGCAGCCTGCAGGCAGCAGCCGGGCTGGGGCGGCACGGAGCCGTCTCCAGCCCTGCGGATGGAGGCAGGACCCTGGGGACGGGGGCTGCCAGCCCTCCGGGCAACGTGAGGATGATTTTCCATGGGGATACACGCGGGGAGGAGCGAGAGGCCCTCGGGGACACGTGTGGGGGAACCACAGGTCCTTGTGCTCAGGGGCACACGGCAGGACCGGGGGTGTGGGGTGAATTCAGGGGTACAGGGAGCTGGCACACGGGGATGGAGCAATGGAGAGCACGTGTGTGTGTGTACTGAGCGACCAGCAGGGTGGTTCGTGTCCCCTAATGGCACATTGTCCCCTCAGACACTCTCCTGCTGGGAGGCCCCAGGGCCACCTCAGCTCTGTCTGTGCCCTGCAGAGCCACAGCACTGCCAGCTCCTCAGGGAGCTCCCTTCCTCCTCCTCCTCCTCCTGGCTGCTTTGCCAGGTGCCTTTCCCCGATACCCGCACAGCGTCTCCCTGTGCTCGCTCTTGTCCCGTCATTCCCGTGCTGGATCCGCACACAGCCACCCCCTCCCCTCAGCATCCCGGCGTGTGGCGCGGTGTGTGGGTGTGTTTATTTATAGGGCTGCTGCAGAGCCCGGCTGCTGCGTGGGGCCTGCAGCCCCCCACCCTCCTGGGCTCCTTTCCCTGCTTCCCAGCCTGGCCATGGATCAGCCGTGATGTCCTGGTGCCCACCGGGGTGCAAGTCATGGAATCCTGGAATCGCAGGTGGGAAGGGACCTCAAAGTTCATCTCATTCCACATGGGCTGGGACACGTTCCACTATCCCAGGCTGCTCCAAGCCCTGTCTAGCCTGGCCTTGAAGACTTCCAGGGATTGACTTGCAGAGGGAGTCTCACACCAGGGATGGGATGGCTCCAGAGCTTTCTCCCAGCAGCACTATCCTCATCCCTCATCCTGTCCCTCTGCACCATGTTTCCAGTTGATCAGCCCTGCTGCAGCCTCCAAGGTGCCACATGTGTCCTCTGGTCTCCCCCTATAGCCTCAGTGAAGTTTTTGGAGCACACCTGGTGCTCCCAACTTGTCCTGGCCACCCTGTCCCTCCCTGCCTGTTCTCTGGGCACAAGGAGCCTGCTGGTGCCCAGGGATGTGCTCCTGCCAAGCGCTGTGTGCCCAGCCAAGGCTCCAATGTCCTTTGGATTATGGGAGACTTGGAAGAGCCACACAGGGATCCTGAGGAGAGCGTGTGCTTTTGGGTCCCGTGGTGCAGCTGGGTGGGGCACAGAGGTGGCAGTCCCCATGGCCTGGGATGCCCAGTGGGCACTGGCAGCTCTTGGGCTGCTCAGAGGATAACTGGGGGCTCAGCTGATCCAGCTGGCATCCAGCTCCCTCCTGCAATGGGATGGGCCGTGGGGGAGAGAGCTGGGCTGGGCAGAGCATCAGCTCCCAAAAGGACTTGGAAAGGGGCAAGAGGATGGGGTTGGGAATGGGGCTGCATTTGGGGTGGTGCCCAGTGCCCTGCAGAACACAGGCTGCTGCAGGGGGGCATGGTGGGGCTGGCAAACTGAGCCCTGATGCCAGAGCTCCCTGGCACAGGGGGTTGAGCTGCTGTGAGCAGCCCCTCATGCCCCAGTGACAGTGGGCACCAACTCTCCGAGGGCACTGTGCCAGGGCCAGCACGTGGGACGGGGTCTGGGCGCCACGGCCCGGCCCCGCACTGGCTGGCCTCTCATTTGTTCTCATTAAGGGCTGGCAGGGCGTCTAATTAGGCGGTGTGAGTGCCAGCGCCCTGCTGACAGACACCTGTGCAGACAGCCCTCCTCCTCGGCCGGCTCGTAATTACCCTGCCGGATGCTGCCTGCCGCCCGGCAGGACCCGCTCCGCCCCGCCGGGACGTGGCACGGTGCCAGCCCCGGCTGGCACTGCATCCCCGCGGCATTAAACCCCGCGGCAGTCTCGGGTCACCGCCCTGCGTCCCCTTCTGGCGGGTGCCACCAGCACCCAGCCACGTGTTGGCACCTCTGGGTGTCCGAGGCACGGGGCAGAGTCACCGCACACGCATTTTGTGTCCCCTTATTCCCCCCTGGGCAGTGCCCTGGGCACCTCGGAGCCGCGGCTGGAGCGGGTCCTGCCCACGCCCACCCGTGGGCACCCACCCGGGCAGCCTGTGAGCAGGGGCACGGCGGGGACAGGCCCGTGCAGCCTCGTGGGCTGTGTAGGGATAACGAGCCAGTGGCTGCTTTAATTAGATTAATTGGCTCCCATTTGGCTCCAGAAGAGCTGTCAGGCTGCGAGTGTGTTCCTGCTGTACCTGGCTAATTACGGCACCGCGGCCGCCACTCGGCAGCGCTCACGGCCACCGAGAGCTGGCACCGGGCAGAGCCGTGCCGGGGAGGTGCTGCTGGGCGAGGAGGGGACTCGGGGAGCTCTGGCTGCCAAAATACACGGGAGAAGAGAATGGGGAAGATCAGGGGGTCCTGAGGATGCTGCAGGCCCTGCAGAGCTGCAGGAGAGCAAGGGCTGTGAGGAGCACAGGGATGGGGTTTGGGGAGCCCCAGAGGATTGGGATCAGAGCTGGGGAAGGTGCTGGGACAGGAGCCAGGGCATGGTGTGTCCCAGGTGGGAGGGTACCCAGGCTGGAAGCCGTGCCCGGGCTCTGGGGCTGGCAGGGAGGGGTGGACACCGGGATCAGTCTTTGTCCCTGATGTCCACACCCTGAGGAAGAGGATGGCAGCAAGCAGGGGTTGGGCACCCTCTGGGCAGGGCCTCTCACAGCCGTGCCGGGCACAGACACACCTAGCTCCTGCCTGGCACTGGAGCTGCTTTGAGGGACTGGCTATTTATAAAAGCCACCCATGAGAGGAGCAAGGAGGTGACAGCCTAAAAATAAGTGTCTGGGCTGGGGTGACGAGGCACCGCTTCCCCACAGAGCCGGAGTGGGAGGCAGCGCTGGGGGATATCTTTATCCCTCTCATCCCCGGGCTGTTATTCCGGTGCCCACTGCAGCCGGAGCCGCAGCCTGTGCCCACGCACTTGACCCGTGCTCCAGGGCATCGTCTCTTCCTGGAGGGACAATCCACCCTTCTCTGAGTGCCACCGGGCTGGGCAGCAGGGCAGGGCAGCTCCAGAGGGGAATAATGGAGCACAGATTCCCCTACACATCCCCAGCAAACCCCAGGGCCTCTCAGGGGATCAGGACAGTGGCACCCCGAGGGTTTGCCCAACTGTGGGATGGCAGCAGCTCCCTAGGGTGTCTCCCAAGAGACAGCAGCACACAGGGATGTGTTGGGAGCACCTGCACGTAGGTGTGTGCAGAATCCAGCTGATCCTTGGCACAGGAATCTGCGTGCTCTGGGGCACCCACCTGCTGTCTGTGCCACCTGTGCCAGAGCTGTCCCGGCATCCCTGGGGGATCCATGGGGATTGTGAGGGTGGGTTCATCACCCAGCTCAGCAAGGAACCCCCCAAGCCCCACGGCAGCTCCCCAGGATACCCCGCACACCTGCACGGACCCTGCAGCCCCCAAACCTGACCCTGCCAGATGCCAACCTGCCAATCTCCTGACCACAGAGCCTCTCCCGGCACTGCCCGGGGACGCTGCCCAGCCTCTGGCACATGCTGGCCCTGCACCTCGCTGAGCGATGCCCGCACAGCCCCCAGCACTGCCCCCGCACGGGTGCGGGGCCGCGGTGACGGCGCTGCCGGGCGACAGACGAGGGCAGCAGGCGGGAGAAGAGCGGGGAGGAGGCGAAGGCAGCCGGCTGCATCCTCAGGTGTGCGTAGGACACGTTCAGCGGGGAGCTCGTTAGCCGAGGCATCAGCAGCCCTTGCAAAGAGCTGACGCGGCTGCAGCGCACACATCCCGGGGGCTCCCAGGGGATGCTGCGCTTCCATTCGTGCCGCACACGAGGCCCCCGGAACAGGCGCAGCTCGGATGGAGTTATTTTTTCGCTGGTGAATGTTAATCCTGGCTCAGTTAATGCCTCTGCAGCGCCTCGCCCGGACACCCCCCCGCTCCAGGCTGGCTCCCACCCGGAGCGTCCCGGGCCTTCCGTGGGGAGTCAGGGGGGTCTGGTACCGCCAGCTCTGTTCCCGGGGTGGATGTGGAAAAGAGCGGGATGGTGGGAGCCCAGGAAGGGATTTCCCAGCTGGCGAGGAGGAGGAGGAGGATGTAATTGTACGGTACAGATTGAGCCTGTCAGGCGTCCCTCCGAAAGCGCATCCCGGGGCACCTTCACCGTAAATAATAAAGAACAGCCCGGAGAGGAGGGGATTAACAAGGACAGGCGAGGCACTTACTCCCTAATTGATGGGTTCGTATTCCTGCGGAGGCTGCAGCCGCAGCCACCCTGATGCCATCGCGGGGAGCGGGAGCCTCCTCCCCGCGGCGCGGGGACAGATGCAGACGGGGACATGCAGACGGGGAGGTGCAGGCAGGGAAATGCAGGGAAATGCAGGCAGGGAAATGCAGGCAGGGGAAACCAGGCAGGGACATGCAGACAGGAAATGCAGACGGGGGAAATGCAGGCAGGGAAATGCAGGCAGGGGAGGTGCGGGCAGGGAAATACAGGCAGGGGGAATGCAGGTGGGGGAAACCAGGCAGCTCTGGGGCAGAGCACAAGCATAGAGAGGGGATGAGAGCCCTATCCCATGGGATTCACCATCCCCTGGATCTTGGGGTCCAGCCAGGTCTTGGTGGTTTTTCCTCTCATCCTTGATTTGACCCCTTTTCTATGAAATCTTTAGAGGAAACACCAAAATCCTGGTCCCTTGCCCCATCCCTTGCTCACAGAGCTGGGATCTGGTTGTTCCACCTGCTTTGCCCAGGATTTGGGGCATCCCAGCTGGGCAGGAGGGGGGAGCAGGATGGGGTCCCAGACAGCTTGAATTTGCACGTGGGTTTAGCTGAGCTAAAAGCAGCTCTGGGAGGAGGCTGGGCCACTTTGGGAGATATAATTATGTATATAAAAAGGTTATTCTGGTCCCTGCAGGGAGGGGCTGTGTCCAGCTCTGCCTTTTGGGATGTGCTGGGACCTGCTGGGACCCCAGGCCCGGCTTGGCCACTTTGGGGGTGTCCCCTCCCAGCTGGTGGCAGGGCTGGTGCCTGTTCCAGCAGCATGGCCTGGTTCCCGTCCTGGATTACCCTCTCCCCACCAGCGGGAGGGGGAAGAGCTCCCCGAGTGCCAGATGGTGCCATTTAATTCCTTTTCTGGGTGAGGCTGGAATCTGTTTGTGCCCGTGTGAGCAGGACCCCAGGAGAGCAGCACAGGCTGGGAGCCTCCAGCCTTCGGGCACAGCAATTTCCTGTCTGGAAACGGGAGCAGAGCATTCCCAACAGCACCTTCCGAGCTGCAAACACCCCTCACTGCATGGGGCAGTGTGAGCATGGTGACCCCAGCTCCTTTTGGGGGGATTTGGCCTGGTGATCCCTTTACCCGGCCTGCAGCCCTGCCAGCTTTCCCAGAGCTGGACAAGCAGGTTGGGATGTGGGAGCTGAGGGAGAGGAAGGGGTGAGGAAGGCAGGGAGATGTCAGCAGAGGCAGCGGTTTCCCAGGTGCTGCTGCCAGATTGCTGCCCGTGGCCTCCACTCAGCTCACAATTATCTGGGGTAATGGCAGGGGAGGGTGACCCAGATAGCGCAGGGAGGAGGATAATAAGGAAGATGTAACCGAGGCTTTGGAAAAAGGGAAATGAGGGGGGAACATGAGAGAGGGAGGAGAGAAGCTCTGGGATGAACCCTGAGCTGGGATGCTGATCCAGCACTGCTTGGAGCATCCCCATGGCCCATGTCATCCCTGATCCAGGTAATGCACTCCTGGTAAGCGAAAATATCCTTTCGTGGATCGATGGCCCTGCAGGGTTTGGGGCGGAACAGGGGGCAGGCAGAGGACAGGGCTGGCAGCTGTGTCCCAAATGGAATTTTCCTCCCCCTGTGAGCTGGGATGAGTGCAGGGGGGGCTGTGTGCTGGGATGCAGCTCTCAGCATGGAGCTGTCCCCAGGTGTCACACCCCCAGGGGTCTTTGCTGGAGGGCACCTTGGGGACAGCACCTGCAGGGCAGCACAGAGGGGCCTGGGGCTGCTGCCCTGGCTGGGCACCTCCCCCTCCCAAAGGGCCCACACAGCAGTTCTGGGCCCCGTGGTGACATTCCATTATAAATCTCCCAGCCCTCTGCCATCATCCCTGCTCCATGAAGAGCTGAGGAAGCAGAGGTGTGAGCCAGCGCTCGTCCATCACACGCTGAGGTGTCCCCACGCTGCTGCCACCTGCTCTGGCCACCTTGGCAATCTGCTTCCCGGGGGGAATTCTGCCTGTTCCTGCCCAGGGGCTGCAGCTCCTCTCCCTCAATTTTCCCCCCGGCCCATCCANTGCTCTGGCCACCTTGGCAATCTGGGGGGAATTCTGCCTGTTCCTCCTCTCCCTCGATTTTCCCCCCGGCCCATCCTGGGCTGGGGCAGAGCTCACTGTCCCCTCTCCAGTGGGACTTTGGAGCTGATTTTCTGAGTCCAGGAATGCAGAAGACCAAAAGTGGGCACTGCCCATCCTGAGCTGGGGACTCACCAGCAGGGCAGGGCTCTTCATTTAAACCCCAAGGAGCCAGGAATGCTGTGGGATCAGGACAGCAGCGCCATCACAGGAGGGTGGCCCTGACTTGTCCCCAGCCTGGTGGGCAGCCGTGCTTGAAGTGAAGGCGGAGGCTCTGTCCCAGCACGGTGGCACAGAGGTGACACATCCACAGCACAGAGCAAGGCTCCAGCATCTTTGGTTCTGGGCTCTGAGCCCCCAGGGAGCCACAGGGTCTAATCCAGGCTTTATTTGGGAGCAGAGTCTGCCCTGACCCTGCAGCGGGTGCAGGAGGAGCAGCCCCGGGGAGAGGAGCTGCAGCAAAGGGGCCGTGTGCTCCATCTGGGTGTGGTGAGGGGGCTGCAGTGATCCCAGCAAGGATTTGGGCCAGGAGGGAGTTTGCTGGTGTGGGAGATCATTGCTCCAGGCACAGCAGGGGACTCTGTGGAGCAGCAGCAGCAGCAGCATTCCCAGCAATCCTGGCTCATCATCGTGTGATATTTAAGTGGCAGAAAAGAAAATAAAGCAGGGGAGGGTGGGATGAGGATGAGCTGGAGAGAAGGAAGGATCTGCCCCCCTTCCCTCCCACACCTCCCCACGGCTCCGGGGGACCAGGTGGGCTGGGGTGATGCTGGTGGGGGCCAGGCTGGGTTTGGAGCGGGGGGACCAGGGGAGGAGGACGACGTGTTCTGTGACAGGCTCGAACGTGACTCAACGTCACCTACTTTCCACCACGACAACTTCTGCTGCTTCATCTTCTCCCTGCAAATCTGGGGCTCGGGGAGCTCCAAACGTGCCTGTGGAGGGGGGTGAAGGGTAGGGCCCATGAGGAGGAGGAGGATGAGCTTCTTCCCCCTTCCCTCTCCTCTTGAGCTGCCTCTGAGGGTGCGTCCGCCCCAGGGAAGGGAGCACCGAGAGCCCTACAAAGCCACACTTTTATTAATTGAATATTCAATTTTCAAAATAACCTTGAGGAACTAAATGAAGAGGCTGGGAAGAGATAGCTAATTGTCAGCTGCACCTGCTCGGCACACAACCACAAAAATGCTGCTTGCAGCTTCCTTCCAGCCCACTCACACAATTTGGAGGGTTTTTTTCCCCAAGCCGTTTATGTCAGTGCAGAGGGCACAACAGCCTGGCAGTGCCCTGTGTGGGCAGCAGTGTGGGGTGTGAGGGGGGAATGGGGCTGGAAAAGCTGGCAAGTGGCTCATCTGCCTCGGGGGGACGATTGTTTTGTAGGGCTGGGAGGGCAGGTGGGATGTGCAGGGGGCAGGCAGGGATGTGTGGGTGCTGCATCTTGGGGTGCCACGTTGCCAGTGCCCCCAAACTGTGCTGGCTGCATGTGGGATGCAATG
>VWYE01013199.1:0-42751 GCA_013398995.1 Alaudala cheleensis | reverse complement strand
AAAAAAAAATACTTCATAACATAATGATAAAAACTGTAAAGGGCTAACCACATAAAAATGCTAGAGGCCAAAAATCTTTCAGAACCAAATGAAAATAAATTAAAATCAGGGTAATGAAAAAAACAACAAGCAGTTTTACTGTGAGACAGTCCATGAACTATTTTTAGATATAAAATCTAAAAACGCAGAGGCAAGGTGGGGGAAGGGTATGATATCTCTATGACATGTTTAAATAAAAAGGCCCAGTATAAATACAGATATATCAGCACAAACATCTTTTTATAGGTGCAACTTTAGTTAAGAGAAGAAATGGCTAACAGCACAGCTAAAGCAAGCTAGATCACACAGTGTTAAACCACACAAGCCAGAAAAAGAAAGATATGATTTATTACGGGGTTGTTTGTTATTTTGGTGTTTTTTCCAGTCTGCTGATAAATTACTTTTGAAGCATGTGGCACCATTGCTTCAGCTAGAAAAATTATGTGCATTTTATAAAGACAGTTGAATCCTCTCAGCTCAATCAGCAAAACTGATAAATGATCTTTCAGTCTCTATCTACAACATAATGGGGCTACAATCTATCCTCAGCTGTGTGCATTATGCCCAGTACATACCATTGAATTCTGTGTGGTTGCATATAGCATGGCTGTAGATACCCATAGCTCTTCTGGTTTTCCAGAAAACTTCATCAGCACTGATTTTGCAACTGCACTTTTGTTCTAAGACTATCAGATGCAGACCTCATCAAAGACTCAGATCTGCACCCTCCTTGTGCTCATTTTTGACAGACTTTTGCTTCAAAAAATGTGGCCAAGATAAGCCAAGAAAACACTGCAAAGATTAAAAAAATCAGCACATTTGGCAGGGAGTGAGAGGCATGTAAACTTTTTCTGAAAGTTCCCCACACTCTGGCATCATGTAAGACTCCTTCAGTTAACATACTGGTAAATTGAACAACCTTCTTCAGAATATATGCCCAAGATTTTGAACAAGGGTCATGAAGAAGTATCTAGGTAAATTTCTCCTGCTGAATCTAGACAATAACTTTGTCTTGCAATTGCAGTATCTATGAACATCTCTGCTTTAGATTTTGCTATCTTAAACAAGAAAACTGAAAAATAGTTTTGGCATCCATATCAGATGAAAATAGAAAAGAACTCCCTACAGGAATATATAGCAAAAGTGAAATTGCAGATGCTGCTGTTTTAATTGGAACACTGGGATGGTTTTCCACAGGGCAGGTTAAACAATTACAAACTGAAAGTACAGTTTCAGGGTTTGTTTTAGCTGAAGGCAATGCTGCTGGGGTTGGGGGCAGCCAATCTTGCTCCTTCCCCCCTGGGACTGCTGAGATGACACAGCCACAGGGATCAGCCACCAGCCTCGCTGAACAGAGAGGCTGATGCTGATGTGGAGGAAGTGAGATGAGGCTGAGAGATGGAGATGGATGCTGTGAAAGCAAGCTCCTAATTTTATTTTCTTCCACATAATAATTTTGGCTTTGTTTATTTGGATTTGTTTTCCTGCCATGTGGCACATGGGATTCCACACAAACACTGCTGGTCTCCTGCACACTCTTGTTGTGGAGTGCCATTAAAGCACACACCTCACAAAAGCCTCTTCCCTTTATTTGCAAGTGCTTTACTGCAAGAACATCATCACTAGGAAAAAAAAAAAAAAGGAAAAGAAAGAGCTCCATCCAACAGTGTTTTACCAATCCAACTGGTATGACACTGCCCCACTAAGTGCTCCACTGTCAGGGGAACACACTACAGATCAAAGAATTCCAATTTGTTACAGTCAGAGGCTTAATTAAAAAAGATTTTCTTGCACTTTGTTCCCTCACAGTGTGCTTGTAATGTAACTGCTATAAATTTTTAAATGTACTCCTCCCCTCTGCCACCTCTGTCTTTACTTTTGCTTTCCCAATGCTGTCTGTATAGTAAGTTACATGTTAAATTGTGGGATGATTCAAACTCAGTGTGGACATTAAAATACATTAATACCCAAATTTTTAATTTTATACAAATTTCCATATTTTTTACAAATTTTCAGGAAGAAACAAGCCCAAGAACGCAGAAAAACACTCACAGGTGATTATTCTGTAAAAGAAGCATTGGTCTGTCATTTTACATGGTAAGAAGCCCCATTTTTCTCCATAGTTATGAAATTAAATAATTGGTTTTCACAAGGTAACTACAACATCAATTGGTTCTTTCAACATCACTGTTCTTTCAACAGTAATCATGGTATTTTCCTTCTTTTTAATTTCTAAAATAGAGTAAGTGTTGAAGTTTCTGGAAATAAGCACAAAATACATTATTTCAGGATAAAAGAAAGATAGAATCACTACAGCTTCTGATCCACTACTTTAAAAGACCTGAAGAAACATCAGAATTTGTACTACATTCAGGCTCCCACACTCAGCAAGCAAATTCCAAAGGGTAGGCCTTTTTCTTGAAAATACCCTGCAACCAAAATACCAGACATTTCAGTCTTAGCATTGTTGGCTCCAACTGCTCAAATGACCTCAAATAAATACGTGATATAGTAAAGGAGAGGTGTTTTCTTGCATAGCCATCTAATATTTTAACTGACCAAAGGCTAGCAGGACTTTGTGTAAGCACAGATAAAAGCTGGTCTGAATTATTGTAACTACTGCCTCAAAACTGGGATAATACCTCATTGCCATTTTCAGTCATACTTTAAAAGTCTTCAATGAACTTTTTTGGAAACCAGTGATTATCACATCTATCTATTCAACAGCATTTTTAAGAAATAGGCATAAAACTTCCTTAAAGAAGCCCTAAAATATTTTTCAAGAAGACTGTTGAAACTAAATCTTCTGCTAAAAACAAAAGTCATGTCCAAAAAAAAAAAAAAAAATCCTGCCCATGAGGACCTTCATTGAGAGCTGAAGTTCAGGAAAGGAACGCAGTATTTTTTCAGTTTGGTGAAGAGAGTGGTCTCAGCAGATACAGCCAGAGAACAAGACAGCAAAGTAAATGGTTGCAAAATCCTGTAGAGAAAGGTGGCTTTGGTAAAGCAAACTGCTGGCTATGAAAAGGCTTCTAACAGTGAGCACAGAAACCCCTTCACTTGATATCAGCTATGCTCTAAGAAAATGGAATTCCCTCCACATTTTTGTGTGATTAAAAAGGTTAGAACTATAAACCAACAGAAAACCCCACATAAATATTATTCATCACCAATTTCTGTTCTTAGCAGAAAAAAATCCTCCCACCTGGAATTTACTGAGGCAAGTGGGAATGCTATTTCTTCCTCCAGTAACTAGACATCCCAAGGAGGTGAAACACATTCTCTGAAACATGGCCCAAGCCACAGCTCTTCTGGCAGCAGTGAATAACAACTTTGCTGTGGAGTTCGTAGTCCAAATAGAGTCAAAATCCAAGCTCTTTTGTAGTATCTTACAACGAAAGGGGAAGAATTCCTAAGAGTTGTGAGAGTAATCCCAACTGCTGTAACTCAAATCACTTAACAGCCAGCTATGATAATATCCACAGTAAGTTAATATGGTTTGTCAAGCCAAACAAACTACAAAATAAGAAAGCTGTGACTATGCCATGAAGATTTGCTCATCATGAACATCCATTTCATAAACATTCTGAAACTCAGTCGAAACCAACTTGTTATCTCCTTTATTGGTGTTTTCAGAAGAGGAAAAAGATGGCCCACCAGCGGCCCAGAAAAGTAAGAATGAGGAACAATTGATGTCTGATGCATCTTTAGAGAAAGACAGTGAAATTAATTAATCATAGAGCTATTTATTCTAAGGCAACTGAAGAACAAAGATAAGCCTAAAAGGCTGCTTTAGACCTATTGGCAGGTCTAGAGGAATGCTACCAGCACAAAGCCCTTTTCTCCTTTGTCAGCAAACTCTGTGCCACACTGGAATACGCTCCATGGGCAGTACATGTCAAAGTCTGGAGAAGAAATATGACTCTATTAGGTATTTGTTGAAATAAAACCATAATAGTTACTATCATTCTGTGATCCTGGGATGTGATTATGACTATATAATTAGATAGTCTGCCTAAAAATACTTTACAAGTTTCTTTATGACTCAAAAATTCAGTCACACTTCTTTCTCAGGAATAAATTCTGTAAAAATCCATGAAGAACTTCAATAAGCAATTCACAGTTTTAATCAGGAAAGTATTACTGGCATTCCATTAATATTTTACAGCCATTTACATAAAGCATAAGAAAAGCTATCCATCTGCTATCGCAAGACACAATATATAAAGAACTGCATCACAGAAAGAGATAAAGACCTACAGCTGAAGTCCAACACAAATAAACATAATCAATTTCCTAAGCTGACAGTGCATTGTAAGTTATTTACAACATATAAATAGGTGAAACACTACTCCAGGTCCATTGAAAAAAACCAAAATGGCATCACAGAAGAAAAATGGCACAGCATAGCTTTCTATTACCCACACTACAACTGAATGAATGAAATGCAAGAGGAGATGTGCCAAGTTACTTGATACTTGCTAGTCAGCTTAATCAGATACTCTCAATTTCCTGCAGGATGGATAACAAACACTGCTCTGCTGCTTACTGCACACCACATCTACTAAAATATTTTCTGAGGTAGAATGATCCCTAAAGCCATCTAATAACATCTTGAACCACACAACCTGGCATAATGTAAGAGAAGTAGGTTTAAATAAAAATAATTAATTAAAAGATATTGCACATGGGTAACTGAGATAGTAAATTATAAGGTTATGATGACAGACACCCAAGTTTCTGACTATCCTTTATTGTAACCGTACCATGTAAAAACCCAAAACCTGGCTTCATGCTGACTACTATCTGCCCTTATTTTAAAAAACCATCCTAAAACTTCAGAAGAGTTAAAAAAGTAGCACACTTTAAACAAAATTTTTAAAAACTATTTGTCCAAAGTGTTATCTCAATATCAGAAAGCCACTTTATATTCAACAAACTGAAATAATTAAGAATAGAATTAATCTTTCAATGACATGTATTTCTGTGAAGAAAGGTTAATAAAAGATCAGCAAGATTATTGCTATGAACGATAAGGCTTTAACAGAAATTCTGCAATACTTGAATGTTATTGAAAATACTTTTAACCCTTTTATTGTTCAGGAAGATGTATGTATGAGATACTACTTACTTGCACAGCAAGCTGATTGAAAATCTTCTATTGTACCTTATTATAATCAAAAACATGATATTAATTTTCTGCCTAACTATATTCATTTTTCTGCCTAACTTTATTCATATATTAGCACTGATATACATTTTATTAATCATCATCTCAGTCATCATCCAGCTAAATTTTTCATCCATTAGAGATGCATGTTTTTAGGGGAAACTAGAAAGATTTTCTCTTTATTTTTTTTCTTTAATGAGGATACACACAAGAAAATAACAGGGATGATGAGGAATGTGGGAACCAAGAGACCATGAAAGCCAAGCCATCTCCCTTCCAGGTTTACCCCTAAATGAAATTCTTTAGCCCCTGCCCAAGTTACACTGACAATGAAGAAAAACTAGCCGTTTTTATCTCCCTCCAAAAAGCTGATGAGATAAAATACAGGAAAAAAACTATATAGCACAATAAAGAAAGCCAAACAAAACAACCATTGTGACTTTCCTTGCAAATAGTTAGGGTTTTGTTAGGTCACAGCAATCAGCCATGGTGTGAATTCCCCATTTTCATGGCCTTCACTAATAAGCTGTTTTCAAAAGAAGGAAAAACAGACATTACTATTCAGGCCTACTAAATAAAGCCAAGAAAAAAAGCTTTATGTTTTCTAACTTCAGCATTACCTCTTAGACCACTTCTGAAAACATTCAGAAATGCTTAGAAATCAATACTTTGAATCAAGACTTTTACCTCAAAGTAATACGGATTTTAAATAATTAACCCTTTTGCAATTTCTAGCTTCTCTCTGCTCCATTTTTGGCACTGGTTTTCTCACTGTTTCAAAATAAAATCAGTGCACAAGATGCATTTCTTAGCACTACTTAGTTTCTTATTCCTAAAGGAAAATTGTTCCACATTTGTCCAAATTGCCCTAATTTTCTAACTTTCCATAACCCCGTGTTTCCCTCAAATTCCCATACATTGGAGAAAAAACCCTTGTAAATAAAAGGGAAAAATTATTAATTTTTTTAAAAGAAAAGTTTACTTACTAAAAAACTCCCAAAATCTTTTTGGTAAAGACATTTATGGATGGTATCTACTATCTTCTGTTCCTCTGCTAAAGACAATCTGGATAATACTGGAAAGGTCCTAATAAAAGAAGAGCACTCTTTGTGTCAAATAAATGTGTCCAGTAAGTTTTCCTTCAACAGCTAGTGTCAAATGTATTTTTAAAAAAGATAGTGATTAGTTTAACTTTGCAGAATTACACAAGCATAAAAATTTGCACTTAGAGTATCTAATATATCAGAAAAACTTAGGGAACCTAAATATTCTCCTCTCACAAGGATGACTTTGCTTTGTGTCTGGGTGTCTCCAACTCTTTTCTTCCTTCCCCCTGTCCTCATGCTACTCACAGTCCCTCTGTGCTGTGCCCAGGATTCAAGCAAAGGGGAAGTCCAAGGACCAGGTGTGTTTTTTTACTAGGCAAGCTGGAGCCAGACCTCTTGCAACAGAAAATTCCCAAACTGAAGACATGGGAATACAGTTGCTTCCCTCGTCATCCCAGGAACACGCTGTACAGAAACCACAGTCCCATGACTCAGAGCACATCTCAACCAAGAAGCTCTGAGATGATCCTCTCTCCACTGAGCACAGGGAACTTGAAACTACATTCCTAACTGCTTCTTGACATTTCCTTGTCCCTGTGCAAACTTAAATCCATCCAATCCAATTGTGCCTTACTCTCTTTCACTGTCCTTTTGATTTTTCATGCAGTCTCTGCTTTTCATCCCACCCTGTGCCAGAATAGGATTTTGCCTACTTCCTCCTCTCTACTGAGTGCCCACTGTTGCTGCTCAAAAGCAAAATGTGGAGACCAGGAAAATAAAAAAAAAAAGCATTCAAGGAAATAGCGATACTCTCTCTTTTCAGTCTTGCCAGCAGCAGTGAGAGAGAGAGGACAGACAATTTCACCAAGGGAGATTGGTATATTGTTTCCTGCCATAGCATGAAAGTTGTTTCATTTGTTTTATAAATATTAATGTATTAACAGTAGAATTTCAGTATAAGAATCATGATTTGAGAAAGTGCTATTCACAATTAACTTACTACCTACATACTGCCAGATTCCAAAAGGAAAGTGCACCAAAATCAAAATGCTTCCCACAGAAAAAAACGGAGAAAGTCTAAAAACAGCCATATTGCTTCCTGTGGCATGCTTTGACTACATGTTCAGTGATTCAGTTAATTAGCAGCATTGAGTCTGAGCTCTATCTTTTAAAAGCTAAACATGAAAGAAGTATCTTACCTTGTGTCTCTAATGAGAGGTGCACTTCCCAATTTGAAACAGATCTTTTCCCCACCACAAGATGTTTGCCTTAAAGAAAAGCTTTCTGCCAGATCAAACCCTGTAAAATAGAACACAATACCATAAAATTTAATGGAATTTAAAAACTATAAGTGAATAATCATTTTTAGCATACTTGAATACAAGCATATTAGCATTTCTAGAGTACAGACTGACAAACTACTTGGAAAAGTAGAACTTGAAGTCACTGAAAATTTCAATATTCATTTTATTAAAACTATTCATGCAAAATTCACTTGGTGGATGACTTTAAAACCTGAAAAATAAATTCGCTAGTACCTTTTATCCTCTGCATTGATAAGAAGGCAGGATGATTGTAAAAAACATGGAAATTAATGTCGCTGCCAAACTTATTGAACCAATACTTTCAAGGAAAAACATGCTCTGATTTTAATGTCACCTTCCTGAGAGCAGCAGCAGCTTTTCATGCTTGGGGATGGCATTCTGTCCTAACCTTTCAATTTTAAAGCCATCTACAGTCAGACTATGTTTACATCCAGTAATCATTACCAGCTAATTAAGATAGATATCCATGTTAGCTTAGTCATTTACCTGATACACCACGACTGTCTCTGTTGATTTGTTTGAGACGACGGGCTACTGTTTTCATTAAAGGACACACAGCACCTTCAAGAGAACACAGTTTAGTATCTGTTGTAAAATGTTATCAAACTAACAGGAATTGAATAAACTATCATGGCAGTTATGGTAATATTGACAGGAATGTTTCTTTTTGTTTCTTTAGGATATGAAGAGCAGCAACAAACCAAATTACAAAATCTAAACAAGAGCAGATTTTATACTACTCTTCCAATAATATAAGCAGATAGAATTTGTATCACATTTTAATTCAACTGCCTGTGGTTAAAGTTCATATAAAAAAATATAACCAGAAGAAAACCATTAAATTCTTACCATGTTGTTTCTATTTACAACACTCTATAAAGCAGTAATATCTGTTCCAAGTTCTTTTTGTATTTCTCACTGTATTACTAGAAAATATTTTCCCCCATTCATGAACATGAAACAATATTATATTTTGGGGGGAATAAAAGCTCAAAAATTAAGTAGGGGAGTAAGTCTGAACCAAAGTATTTTGGTAAGAAAACAGAATGTTCTAAAATTTAGAACATGGGAAACTGAGGTTAAAGCTAACTGAACCCTTAGATAAGACACTGTATTATTAGTATGCAAAATAATTATTATTACTCCTTGCAGTAAGTCCTTTATGTTCTTTTTTAATAGATATATAGGAATGCCCACTTCTAAGAAGGAAACACAGAAAAATGTCACTTTTGCGCAGGGGTCAGAAATAAGGTTCCCTATTTAACAAGTTTTGCAAATAGCCCTGCTAAATCCTAAAAAAACTAGCAAATCAAAGATGACAAGTTATGATATTCAGCCTGTCAACTTATCAAGCACAGAGCTTTGGGAGCTAATGCAACTAAAAAGATGTCCAAGGTGTATCTGAAGCTGCTGAACAGTGAAGGTCAGGGAGCTTTCTGAAGCATTAGTTCAATGAAAAAAGTAAGCAATGTCCTACCATTAACCTGGAAATCATCTATATTTGAATGTTTTGTAAGAGCATCCTGACCAAACATTGGTATTATAACCAGCTATATTTGTAACCTTAAAACATGTGAAATTTGTCATTCATTCTGTAGTTATGTAGAAAGCATATTATCCTCCAAAACTCTTAAATGCTATTAAATATATTAATCTGGATTAAAAATGGCTAATTGGAAATAACTAGTGAAAGTGAAACTATACCGTATAATTCAGACACAAAGACATCTCCTGATAATATGGTTAATGAAAGCTATGTCAACTGTTTAAAGAATAGAGAGGTTGAAACACTTTTTTTGTGCTTCATGTGTAAAATTACAGTTGCAACTAACAATTCACTTCTACAAGTAACACTGCAGATAAATTAATTTAATTCTAAGGCTCTAAAAGAATAAATTTCTTCTTTCCCTTATATAGGCCCATAAATACGTGGATATGCATGCTTTTCCCCATACAAATAGAGCTTCATGATAAATGAGATGAAATATATGCATGAAGAACTCTGTAAATTCCTTTTCTCCAGAAAAGATGCCAAACTGTAAAGAATATTCATGTTGAAAGCTCTGAAGTGAAATCTTTCATCATTCTTGGTTAGCAGGAAGTTTTTTACAGTGAGAAAAGCATTCGCTGGAATTACACAGTAACATAGCAATTTCAATACTCCAGTTGATATATACACACACAGCATGGGACAGAAACAGGTTCACCTTAGATACCCTTTCGTTTACAAGCCTCAACCTTCAATCAAATACAGATTATTAAACTACAGAATTCTATATACAGCCACTCTAACACAATGAATGTTGTTAGGGTACATTTGCATAACTATAGGTCTAAGAAATAAGCTGGCGTAAAGAAAGCCATTTATGGCTGAAGTCACAAAAGAATGTCAGACATACATGGACAGACATTTTTCTTAAATCTACATGTTTCCTAAGGGCTTTTTAAAAAAATATTCAATGCATTTCAAGATTGAGATTGATTTTATTCTCTTTTTGGTTAAATTCTTGACAGTACTTATAAGAGCAGACAGAGTGTACTTATTGCTGATTTTACCCTAAAATGATGTATGCTTTAGAGAACCTGGGACACAAGTGTGCTTTGGCTTTTTTTTTTTCAGCATTAACTTACATGAGTGTTGAGCAGTGAAAGACTAGAAAGTTCGAGCCTATTCCCCCCAGCCACTTTCTTCCAAGTCCAAATAAAGACTCAAGCCTCAATTTTTGAGTTATCCAGATGATAGCAATGATTCCTCACATGCCACAGACTGGACCATGGACCTATTTTTATCAGTGGCATAACAGTCACAGCACAGACAGGCCATTTAAGTGTTAGTTGTTTGTATTCCACACCCCCAGAAGAACTGAAAGAGTTATGGTGAATCTTCCATTGCGTGCTGCTGATGCACTCCTTTAGTTCAGTGCTATTCCTTTTACCAGAGAGATAAGGGAAAACTCTCAAATAACAAGACAAAACTCTCTCCACACCAAGACTGACAACTTTCATTACCACAGAGTGATGAAAATTCTTTCTGCAGTTACAGCTTGTATAGTTAACCTCTTCCATGATTTTCAGTCCTGCTAGCAGATCCTTACATTTTCTTTAGCCTGAGACAAAACAGGCAATTTGCCCGTTCAACATGTGGGCAGCTGAATGACAAGGTCTACATGAAGATATTCAGAAAAGAAAATAAATAAGATAAATCCTTACTGCTAATCCAGTGGGAAACCATGAACCTACCTGGCATGTTAAAATACATTACTATAAAATGCATGAAATAGAAAGAAGAACAAGCTTACATTTTTTTCACTAGATTGCTCTGCAGATGATAAAACTGCATATAAAAAATTCATATTAAACCAGTGATATCAACAGTCAAGTTAACTTATCTTTCAATTATTGAGTTTACCTACCCATACAAAAAAATTGGCCTGGATCTTTACAAATCAATGAGTTCTACCTATGAGCTTACTAATATAAAATCAACCCAATAATCTTGAAAATATTAACTCATCACAGATCTTCTCTCTTACCACTAAGATTAGTAAGAATTTTTTGTTTTCTAATGGCATTATGAAAAAAAAAAAAAAGGAATTGCATCTAGATGTATCTGTTGAAATATGCAATGGGGCGTTCCAAATTCCTGGAATGATCAGGACACCTGTTGAAGCACACTGCAACTTCCATCTAGGCACCATACTCAGCTTTCCATTCCATGCAAATGAGGACAGAAGAGACTGTGATGTGTGCTTCAGACTCCCTCTTACAGATATCTCTTGTGTGCACTTCCTGAGTGGGAACTGTAACTTCCAACGGGCAGTCTCAGCTTCTCCAGATTAGTGTAACTTGTAATGGCCAGATTCACTTCACAAGTACCCATGTGCTACTTTTTAATTAAACTCCATGTTCAGGTGAAGTTTTTAGCTGCCATCTACCGCCACTGACATGCACATTGCCAAGGCACTGAAGCTTCCATCTCTAATCATGGCCAGACCAATGAACATGGCCAAGCGGCAAAGCCCAACCCAATGTATACCCACATCTTCTGTTGACTCAAGCTTCAAGTAGAAACGCATATTACCCAAGATTTTTCTTATACCCTTATTGGATCAGGCTTCATAAACACACAGACACAGGCAGCCTCTTCAGAGCTAGCCACACACTGGCAAATATCAGCAATGATATCCAGTGAGTCCACCTCAAATGTATTCATACTGAAGACAAGCAGGTCCAGCTGGCTTGCTTTCAAATAAGGTCAAGAATTCAGATCTTCTACATATCTGTAGCCTCAAGAATACAGGCACCAGGAAATTAGATGTGATTTTTTTGGCATTCTGTTTTTTGTAAAATAACAAATTTTGTATTTGTTATTTTACTCTGTAAAGATTATATTACATTTCAATGTATATGTTAATTAAGACAAGGGTGGGAAGAATGAAGGGAACGTGATACAGTAAAGAAGTCAACTTCAAGTCTGGTGACTATTTAGATAGTTATGAAGTAACGCAACAGCATTGGCATGCAGGAATAAGAAATCCAAGTAATGGAGTTCAAAAATTAGGATACTCATGCTAGACCCCTGGAGAACTATATTCCCCCATGAAGAAGAGTGAGTAGTGGAAAGCAGAACTTCATGTTATTTGAGACAATGAGCACCATTTCACCAAGGGAAGTGTTGCATGACTAACTCCATGGCCTTGTACATTGGAGTGACGACATCAGCAGACAAGGGAAGAGTTACGGATGTCTTCTGCAAGGCCTTTGACATGGTCCTCACAATATCTCTGAATTGTAGAGGTTGTGGACTGCTTAGAGAAAGAAGAATTGGTTGGACAGTAACATCCAGAGAGGAATGGTCAACTCCTCAATGTCCAGATGGAAGTCAGGGACAAGTGGTGTCCTGTTTGAGACTAATGCTATTTAATTAATTAATGACATAGATAAAGGGATTGAGTGCACCCTCAGCACGTTTGCAGATGATACCAAACTGAGTTGTGCAGTTGCCACACCTGAAGGACAGGATGTCATCCAGAGGGAACTAGACAAGCTTGACAATTGGGCTCATGGGAATCTTGTGAGATTCAACAACCTCACGAAGTGTTGCACCTAGGTCAGGGCAACGGTCAGTATCAAAACAGGCTGGGGGTTGAAGGACTTGAGAGCAGCCCTGACAGGAAGGCTTTCAGAATTCTGAGGGATAAAAAGCAGGAGATCAGTTGACTGTGTGCTCACAGCCCAGAAAATCAATCATATCCTGGGCTACATCTAAAGAAGCATGGCCAGCAGATCAAGAGAGGTGATTCTGCCCATCAGCTCTCATGAGAACCTCCCCACCTTTACCACTGCATTCAATTCCAGGGCCCAAACACAACAAAAATGTGGACCTGCTGGAATAGGTGCATGGAAGGCCACAAAAATTATCAGAGAGTTTGGGTGTCCCTCCTGAGAATTAGGATTTTCAGCCTGGAGAAGAGAACGCTCCAGGAAGATCTTACTCCAGCCTTCCAGCCAGTGGGCCTGTAAGAAAGATGGGTACAGACTTTTTATCAGGACCTGTTGTGACAGGACAAGAGGTAATGGTTTTAAATAAAAGAGGTTAGATTTAGACTAGACTTTGCAATAATAGTGGTGAAACACTGGAACAGGTTGCCCAGAGATGGCCCATCCCTGGGAATGTTCAAGGCCAGGTTGGATGAGAATATCAGAAATATGAATACATTGTATGGGAGAGTTATTGTAGAGTCAATATATTGATTTAGAAAAAGTCTTTAGCTGTACTAAAACATTAAAACCAAAAAGCTGAACTGATTTGCATACTTGAAAACAGTCACTGTGTTTGGGTTAAAGCGCCTATCTAAAAGCATGATCCATAGCCAATACTTTTCACAACACATTCCATGTCAAAAGACAAGGAAAATTCTCCACGCCTAATAGCCCCAGGACCTTGTTTATACTACATTATTCATGGATTAGCAAGTGACTTTAAAAAGCAGTAATTGTAAAAAAAAAATTGAAAAAGAAGTAATGATCTGGAAATGAGACAGATTATTAATATTCTGAATATAAAGCATTCAGGAACGATCAAATTAGAACTTCACGTGTCACTACAGAAGGAGCTTACAGCCACACTCAAACCCCAAATATTCCCAATAATAATAAGTTGACAACATGAAGAAAGTATGCTTTCAGTCAGATCAAAAATATGCCTGTGGCAAACTCCTGAACTCCATCCCCTCAGATTTGCTACACTTCATCATGAGAAGTGAGTCCCTCCTTCTAATGAACACTAAGCATACCAAAATATGAGAACTGAAAGAAATCCTCCATGGGAATCTAATGCTTACTGGCACCCTCAGAACTTTAGGAGGACTGCTTCAAGAAGATCCAGCATACTCTCTCAGTCTCTGACTCTTTCTTCAGTACTGGTATTTATTTGTTACAATATTGGCCCAACTAGTAAGCCCATCCCTGGGAATAACATGCCTGCTTAGAAAGCTCTCCCCCTACATATGAGCACAAGTCAATCCTTCCCCTAACATACTTCTTTCTCTCACCACCCTCAAATTAACTCTAGTCTACTTTCTCCATATATTTGAAGCCATTCCTTTAGAGTCGAGTAGATCAGGCAAGTAATTTCAAGATGCAAATAATACTAATCTCAAATCCTATCTAAGTGTGCTTTGCTGGAAAAGTTTCCATTTTAGCCCAGAGAAATAAATGCTATGCATATATTGTTGAAGGAAGGAAACCAAAAAGATTGTCTAGGCAGATATTGAAGGACAGTGTTGATTTAAACAGAACTTGTACATGGGACGGAACAAAAGCCGAAGAAAGAGTGACTGAATGCAAGACATGAAAAACAAAAAAACCACCTTTAGATATTACTCTCTTCATGAAAAAAGCACATTTCAAACTTGTGACAGATTCATCTGCATACAGATTATCAAACTGGAACATGACAACTTTGCAACACAGAGGACTCAGTTCAGCAGAAGAGAGCAGATTAACAAAAGGTCAGCAGAAAGATCGGTACAACTTTTACCGCTGCTCCGCTGCTGGGTCTGTTCTTTCCCAACTCCTGCTTTCTGGTCTATAACTTGCATTTCTTTTTTGGACGATAACCATCCCTGCAAACTCTACTGGAGTCTCTTTCCTGTTATCAACTGGAGATTATCTCTGGGCTTAACTCACACACCTGCTGTTGGCAGAGCTGCTCAGGCTGGCAGCTATCGGCTCATTATTCTTCACCATCTGCCTGTACCACCACAAACTGAAGAAGCCTCTTTCAAGTGCACACCCTCAGTTATTCACAGGAGAGGTTCAATCTCCAAATTTCTTCCTAGCAGTTCAACTGGACCCATAGTTGATCCATTTGTGGCAATCGGGCTAAGGAAAACTGCAGCTTCACCACTGGCTGCTTAGCTACAAACTTCTGACAGAGTGTAATGCACAGCTCAGATACACTGTTTATTCACAGTCTGTATATCTGCCACATTTTCTGTGGCTGGCCCAACTTTTACTAAGGCATCATTTCATTAGGGAAAAAAATTACAAAAGAAAGGAGACAATGCTTCCTGGAATTTAGTTTTAACATTTTTCTATCTGTATTGCTGGGGAACCTTCTGTACTCACACCATTTTAGCACTTTAAAAACTTCCCTTCTGCAACCCACCACCTAGAAATGACAGAATAAAACCTATTTTTCTTTTTTCAGACAGAACAATTTCACAGCTATGATGTAGGCTTACTCTCTCAGAGGGGTTAAGAATAATTCATCAGCAGAGCACTTAGCTTCACTGCCCTAAAAATATAAGGGGAAAAAGACTTTGACTTAAATTCTGGCTCTTCACAATGCATTATTATTACCTCAGAGCCCACACATTACACATATTATTTATTCATTATTACTACTTATAGTTTCCAAGGGTAGTAAAAGGATCCTTTTCCTAGTCATGGACTTCTAAATTTCTTGGGCCTGAGTTACAAATGAGTTATTGAGACTCAAAGTTGTTGTGTATGTGTAGTTTCTATTATCTTTCATAAGATTTCTGGAAAGGAACAACATTACTAGGAATTAATTTTATTTTTGAGGAAAAAAATCAAACTCAATTTAAATAGCAATAAATGTTCTCCTTGCTTATAATTATAGGAAAATTATAATAAGTTAAAGTACTTGCTGAGGCTGAGTAATTCTAGAAAACAGAGGTTCCATATTTGACAAGCACACATGATGTGTCTTTAAGACAGAATTTACCACTTTCTGGAGAGTTTGAGTGAGAACAGTAGATAAAGTGGAAAGTAAGAGAAAGACGAAAACAGAGAAGTATGAGAAAATTTGCAGAAGACAAGTAACAGCTTTTAAGTTAAACAATATATTTCTATTTCTTTCCCCCACAAAGTTTTTTTCACTCTGTGTGAAACATATGACCCAGTCTAGGGATTAAGTATAGGTGTGGTTAACATGAGCATTGGATTGTTTAGGTCAATGTGATAACTGGTCTGCTCTAATAAAGCCACATGATTTTGTTCACAAAAGTTTTGCAAACTCTGATTTATAATCTTGTTTTGTATAGTA
Organism: Alaudala cheleensis; assembly: GCA_013398995.1. Lineage (NCBI taxonomy): Eukaryota > Metazoa > Chordata > Aves > Passeriformes > Alaudidae > Alaudala > Alaudala cheleensis. Next base: position 26,596 of record VWYE01013199.1, on the reverse strand, counting down.
GGAAAAGAAAAGTACAAAAAGAAAGTCCTAGGAACTACAATTACCTCCAAACATGAATCTTCCAAGCATAGGAAGCAGAAAGGCTGCTTTGGAACTGCTTCAAACTTAGTTCCTCTCAGAAAAGAAGATTTAAAACAACCTTGTATAATTTTATCTGTTCACATTGTTTATTTTTTATGTGCTCTTGTTATTTACAAAAACATTTTCAATACTGAGATTTAGGCCTTTGCTCTGTGATGGGCAAGAAAAGTGGAAGTACCTGTCTGGTCACCGACAGCCACAGAAGTAGAAACAGGAAGGAGGAAGACTGCCATACAAAGCCAAACTATGCAGGATCCAATGCACTTCATCTCCCCCTGGACACATGTGAACAAACAGCTACAAATCTGAAACAAAAAATAAGCATATTCAGAACAATCTCATCTTTTTCTTCTCACCTCACCTTGCCAGAAAACTACAAATAAGAACTTCTTAACTGTGGAGAGGAAGTTGCTAGTCACATACAAGTGTAATATTTCTCTGTTTAAGGAGCTACAAAAAAGATTTTTGCCTGTTTGGGAATAGATGATAAATATACTCCTTTTCAGTTCTTTATTAATAAACTCAGAAGTAACACCTTAGAAATACTAACTTGGAGATGCTAATTGTAAAGACAATGAATGTTCATTTCATTAGTAATTACTAATTTTCTTTGATATTTCTTCCCAAGTTATTTTTCAATTTTCAATACATTAGCTATACTGTTTGGGGTCACGACACTTAGAGTGACTACAGAAGTAGTCCTCAAATGGAACAAAGGCAACACGCAATTGCTTGAGTTCAACCACAAAAGAAACCAAAATGTGGTATTTCTCTACCTTGCAAAGTGACTAGAGCAGCCAATATTGAATTTCCAGTTTAAATCTCAAAAAAGTACAGGCTTCAACAACACAGACTGGTACTGTCATTAGAGGACAAAAGCTTCCTTCTAAGCCAACGATGTATAAAATACACATTAATTTAATGCAACACAAAAAAGAGTCTAATATTTTTAATCACATTTTCTGTAAGAAAAGCAAATCACATACCTAAGATGCAATTTTCCAATTATTTTCACAAGGCACTTTATTAATTATCAAAACTATTCTGTCATGTACTGACAGCAACTACATCATGATTAACTTTTCTAGCCTTCCCATCAGCAGCAAAGCGAATACATGTTCAAATAAATTATCATTTCATTTCCTACACCTGCTTTACAAGCAAACATCGGGAATTCAGTAGAGCTGCCCCTCCGGACGTCTGGTTTTCCAAAGGGCTCTGGTCACCAATACCGCCATCCCATCGCTGCCGCCGCACCTCCGGGCTTGGGTCCTCTCCGGCCGGCTGCTCCAGGAGGCTCCGCTCCCTCGCACCACCGGCGCACCGGAGCCTACGGGGAGCGACCCGAGTCCTCGGCAGCACAGACTAACTCGGCAGTGCCCGCAGCCTCGTTTCCCTTGGATTGAGCCGCCTTTGCCGAGGGAGGGTTCCACGCTCCGGGGGAAGGTAAGCGGGCAGCTCTCCGGCGCGGCTGGGCGGGCGCCCGGGCAGCGCCCCCGCCCCGCTTGCCGGAGCCGCTCTCCAGCTCTCGGGCTCCGCGCCTCGCCCCCGGCCCCCGCCCCGGGCTCCCTCCTTCGTGCCAGCCCCGTCACCCCGGCCCCTGCTTGCGGCGCCGGGAGCCAGNCCCGGGCCGGCGGCGCCTGCGAGCGGGGCAGCTCCGCTGCCGCGGGGCGCTGCGGCGGCACCTGCGCCTGGCCCCATCGGGCCGGGACTCGTCCCGCGGCATCCCCGGGCTCTGCCCCAGGGCTGCGGCCGGCGCGGTGCCCCCTCCTCGCAGGGCACTGTCCGCCCGTGCCGCCGCTCACTCACCAGAGCGCTCCCTCCAACTGCGGGCAGGCCAGCCGGCACGCGTGCTAGTTACAAGGTAGGTCTTTAAATGTAGATATATGCACAATCAGCGTTGTGGCAACTCGCAACAGTTTAATCAGTTTTGTAAATTACTGCTCGTTTAGCAGGGCCGTTTTTATTTGCATATCTTAGCATAAAGCTATAGTCATCCATTAGCATATACAATGTATTTACACAATCATGAGCAGAATCCTATAGCACAGGCTGATTGCAGTGCGTTAAAAACTTACGGTATATATCATGTTTATATAAGACATAGTTAATATTAGCAATGATAAACTCAAAGGAGAATTTTGGAAATCAAAACCAAAAATCCCTGAACAAAAGCACCACACAACAAGCCAGGAATAGTGTAGCGTGTGTGAGTGTGCACATGTAAAATGTTTAGATAATTGACTACAAATAATAAGTGGCTTACCTTTAAATTTTTTTATTGGTGTGTCCCCAGAAGCACTGGAAATGCCTGTACAGAGCTGCAGTAATGCCGAGGAGTTCCTGGAGTGAGTCTCCAAAGAGTGGTAGAGGGGGATGCAGCTCTGTCCTTATTAGTCTCACAGTGTGACCCTCCCACTCAGTGAGCACAGAATACCCTGCAAGAAAAAACAACCAGCCTCCAAGACACAGATTTTACATAATCCTGTGTGTACATCCCAAGTCAGGTAACAATGTAAGAAATGTTTAGGGATTTTTTTCTCCTTTCCCCTACCTTTCTGAAAAGCACCCTCTCAACAGTTGTGTAAATTAGACAGCCATGGTATGAATGCATGAATGAAAGAGTATCTGGTTTCTAGCTGTGAAGAACCAATTATCTACATTACTACACTGGCAGAAACTAGCTTTTATCTTTTAACTGTACTTTAATTTTATATACTTTTATATACTTCATCATAAATTTAAAAATCAGCCATGCGAGAAACCAAGAGAGTACACCTATTTATGTCACTGATGCTGTAATGCACAGTGAATTACAGAAATTGGTTTCGCCTTTTAAAAGCTATCATTTACAAACCTGACTGTTCTTGCACTTGTAATATCATCTATCTGTGATGAAATTATGACTGAGCACTGCCACTGGCTCTTATCTGGATGTGNAAAATCAGCCATGCGAGAAACCAAGAGAGTACACCTATTTATGTCACTGATGCTGTAATGCACAGTGAATTACAGAAATTGGTTTCGCCTTTTAAAAGCTATCATTTACAAACCTGACTGTTCTTGCACTTGTAATATCATCTATCTGTGATGAAATTATGACTGAGCACTGCCACTGGCTCTTATCTTATCTTATCTTATCAAACTGCACTTTTGTCAGGTTCTCCAAGTGTGCTTGTGGCAGTTTTCTGTATTGCACTTAACGATGTGAACCAGATAGAAGGACAGAGAGAAGTAAAACAACCAGAACCAGATATAGAGAAGACAGAGAGTAGGGCTTACATATATAATTTTTATATANTATATATATATATATAAAGGCACATTTTACCTTTTTCTTGTTGATTTATTCTGATAGGAGAAAAAAAGGAAGGTGGTCATATGAAAATTTATCTGCTTAATATCAGGTTAGTCAATTGGTCTTCAGATCAGAAAATATAGAGGGTAAACTTTTTTCTACCCCCAGCTCCCATAACCCAAATCCTGCCACCCACTCAGCAGATTTTGGAATGTGTTTCCTCATTTCAGTCAAGATAACTAGCCAGGATAACCAACAAATCACATGGAAAGACACGATTATCTTCCTGGTTTGAATTTCAAAACAGTTGTTGTTCTTCCCAACTTAGAATCACGAGAGAAAGATGAAATTGCAGCTTACGTACACATCTGCTGGGGTGTTTTATTCCACAGCTTTGCCACAGGCTTGTGGTGTAACTTTAGGCAAGTCACACTTCTTGCTTGCTCATTCTGCAAATTATAGAAAGTAAAGCTGTCTTACCTCTCAGAGTGAGGTGCAAGAGCCCAGTCCCACTGCTGACAAATCATCGGAGCACTCTTCTCCTTCACAGTGTTCATTTGATAAAGGCTTCAATGTTAAGCCCTAATTCTGTGTTTCAGAGTTGTGAGATCCTCATTTGAAAGACCCTTTGTAAAAGCTCTGTCCCCAGTAAAAGGCATCAGCATTTTTTTTTATTTGAGAACTATATTTCTCATTACTCTTTACAAATTTCTAATTTTTTACTACATTTTACATGTCATAAATACCTGGATTCATCTACCTTACATGACTATAAACAGTCTCATTAATTTCTATCAAATATAAGCTGTGAAATAGCTAAGCATTTTAATTACAGAAGGGTTTGCACATACAATCAGTTTATCCATTAAAGAAATATTTCTGCCTCTTAAAATTTCAGCAATGCATCAAGGTCTAGACCCAAATATAGTCTTCATTTCCTGTGAAGCAATAATAAAATAGTTCCTAAACCAAGGATGTTGCTTCCCTTGCAAAATACTGACACTACAGATGGAAAACTAAATACCTTATTTAGACCATGTTAACTTTAAAAAACACTTCACATCTGCATGAAAGCAGTAAGTAGAAGAATTAGAAACTGCTATAACCTTCCCTGACTAACACATATGCTTCCTGTACTCTGGCCTAGATCTTCAACTAAACAGGATTATTCCAGTTCACATAAATCAAAGAAATTACAGTGATTTCTACTAGTTGAAGAGCACCACATTAGGGACTGCCATCATATGTATTTATGGACAACACTGTTCACATTATTAAAAACAGTTTGAATGACTAGTAACATGAAAATTGAGAACAAGAAAAGCCTCACTCGTTAAAAACCTCTGTCATGGCCTCCAAAAAGTGGCTTCTCTCTGCCTCCCATAACATAAGAAGCAAAACCACAACTGGTGACACATCTGTTGTTGCCAGTAACAGCTTAGAAATCCCCAACACTTCCTCACCTGCAGTTACTGATGCACTCCAGAGAAAATGTTTTATCTGCTTTAAATCTGGGAAGTACTGGAAAAACTCATAATCTAAGCTGAAGCAGCAGTGATGCCTTGAGCAAATGGATTATATCCCATCTTGTCTTTGCAGCAACACATTTTTCCAGCTATCTCAGAGTTTAGCTAAAGCACACAGAAGACAGAATTAGACCTGGATCCAGTAAAGAGTCAAGGCAAACACACCAAGAAGCAGAAAGTATAGAAATTTAGGTTTGAAGCCATACTTAGCACAGGCATGGAGAGAACATTCCCTCTCCTGTGCCAAGGCGAGACTGCTCCACTGAACAGCTTTTACTACAACTGCAGTTGCAGGCAAGATGCAAGGGGGAAAAGGTGAGAGAATCAGGGGGCTGAAGCACTGACTTTTTTTTGAAGAAAACTTTTCTTTATTACTAACACTCACTTTCACCCTTTGTTTCCTTTTTTGTCACGATTAGCTATCCAAACCAGCCAAGTTGCATAATTCACTCTGTCTGTGCAGTGTTAACAGATTTGTCTCCATCTCGTTAGACCCACATTTTAAACTGCTGCTTACAACAACACATGCACAGGAATGAAGCTGTAAACTTGGACGCAACTGTTTAAAAGCAGCAGCATCCTACTTGAAAAAAATGTTGCAAAAGGAGATTAATTTGAAACGCCCCTTGCCACACAGTTTCTCACTGAGTGCAGTGCTCAGTATTTCTGCTCCGTTGTGTAAGCCCGTATGCGGCATTGTTCCTTGCCAGATGATCCTTTCTGCCCTCTGCAAGATTTGTCGGTCACGACAACTGCATTCTACTGAAGCAATTAAAATATAAATGCTTTTAAATACATGAGACTGAACTATGGTGAACTTAGACGAAACAGGTGGAATCCCAGCCCTGGGGAAGTTAATGGAAATTTTGACATTGATGTAAATGGAGCAAAAATGTCACTCAAATGAGGGCACTTTGGCAAAAAACTACATAAAAAAGGGAATTATTTATATGCATGTGCACACATACTAAGCACTCCTAAGCAGCAAAGCCAAAAGAAAAGCTGGATGTCACTTAGTTTCTGCTATAAGAGACAAAAAGGAAAAAAACCAACTGCTACTTCTTCTACTGCATTCTTAAGCAGCACTCAGATTTTCAGTCGAGGGGCCAAAATAACTCAAAAGAATTCAGACAGAATACTTATCATTATAGTTTTGTGGTACTTGTTGTCTTAGCTCAGGCATTTTCTTCACTCTTCGACACTTTACAACATGTCTTCAAATAACCAATTGCTAGTAAATACAATGGTACAGCAACCAAAAAAAAAAAAAGTGCATTCTTTATCTTGAATTCCACTGCCACTGATAAACCCAATCTCAAGAACATAATCATTCACAATGTTTCATGTTATCTGGTCCTAATATGTTTCATATTTTTAATAGTGGCATTTTAATTCAAAATATACACATTTCAAAGTAAATAAATCAATGTCATGATATACTGCTTATATTTGCCAGTTGCAAGCATGCCAAAAGCTGTATCATATGCTTTGAACAGTATTCATTAATATTCCAGAAAAATACATTTCTCAGCATACACTACACTTAAAAGTGTTAGTTCAAAAATTCAAAAGCTAAGTTATTCAAACCTGAAATACTTCTGGATTTGTAGAATTCAGTAAAACATTAGTCCAGGCTTAGAGAAACAATGCTAAGATTAATAGCATTAAAATGTTCCTTATCTAGTAAAAGGTATACTTTCCTTTTTCTTCTTATGAATAAATAAATATATATATGTATATATATACATATAGGCATGCCCATAACAGCTTGCCCCAAGTTCTAGTGCTTTACAAACCAAAGATATACTCAATTAAAAAAAAAAAAAAAGTTTAATACAGTTCTTGCTCTTCTTGCTCTTCTTGCCTTCATATGGAATCTGCCCTACCTGTAAAGCAGAAAATATATGCCTTTGGATGGCTTTTGTATTGCAGAAGAAAAAAAGTCAAACAGCTAATTAAGGGAGAGAAGAGCAGAAAGTTGATTTTCTAAAACAAGTCAAAGCATATCTTCCGGCTTGTTTTAGATTGAAGTATCCATATATCTTTAAAAGTCATTATACATAGTNAATTAAAAAAAAAAAAAAGAAAAGAAAGTTTAATACAGTTCTTCTTGCTCTTCTTGCTCTTCTTGCCTTCATATGGAATCTGCCCTACCTGTAAAGCAGAAAATATATGCCTTTGGATGGCTTTTGTATTGCAGAAGAAAAAAAGTCAAACAGCTAATTAAGGGAGAGAAGAGCAGAAAGTTGATTTTCTAAAACAAGTCAAAGCATATCTTCCGGCTTGTTTTAGATTGAAGTATCCATATATCTTTAAAAGTCATTATACATAATAAAAGGGTCATGGCCAAGTTTTAGGCAGCATTGCTGGGAATTATAGGTGTTTACCTAATATTTCTGTATGGATATGGTAAAACCCTACACACAGTCTGAAAGCATCTATAAATCAGTAAAATGTGTTAATTTAAAATTTATATGATGCAAATATTAGGAAACGGAAGGTGAATAGCAAAAAAAGTAATCAGCAAAGATCCTACAAATAGACTAGGCTGTATAAGACCTGCAGGCTTAATGGGCAGCATTATTTCAGCTCAGAGAATACTGTGCCTGTTTTATTTTAACTTCAGCAAGATGAAGCATAGATTTTAAACTGTAACAAATATGCCAAAGAGTTCTCAAGTCTCAGTACTGAGACTTGTCTCCTACTATTGCGTCCTTTCTAGTCAGTATTTAAATATTTAAATAGTATTTAAAAATAGTATTTAAATATGGTATTCTACTATGATAAATATCCCACTTTGTAGGTCCAGTTTCAAATTTTCAGGAAGTAACTTCTTTAAATTTCCATATGCCATACTAACTGATATATAGTGAACATCAGTTTTATCAACATAGCTACAATTATATTAACACATCCAGGATCCTGAATTCATGCAGAGCTATTTGCTATTATGCTATTTCAATGCTCAATTTCAATACTGTCAAGTAACATAAAAATGAAGTATTAAAATGACAAGTACTTTATTTATATTTATTGCTGAATAAATAGGCACAATAACCTAGAAAGTCATAATAAGTGCATATTTAATCTGTATCTCTGCATCCACACACTTTATTTGCCTCTCATGTAGGAGTAATATTCTCAGGGTTTAACCATTATACTTTTAAGAAAGTAGTTTTTTAGATTTATGTAAGCTTGATATTCAGTAACATCTAAAAGACTGCAGCTAGAAGTAAGACTGAAGTGGATGCAAAAAGAGAAAAAAGATCTGGCTGTCACATGCCCTCTAAACCAGCCCACTGACCTATAGGTACTGCAAGTCAACATCCTGTATCACCCTGTGTGTTTATGTATTTTTGGGAGCTGAGGATTTAAGCACTAATAGAAGATGACAGTCCAAAGGAAGAACCTATCAGACGGTGTTTGCGTGACTATTTGTGTGATTATAGACTGCAATTCAAATAAATTTTTCTGTTTACTAGGAATGCAAACTCCAATGCTATCTCATAGAAAGGCCACTATTTAAATAAATGGAAGGTTCTTAAGACAAATGTAGCTACGTCATGTATCAAGAGAAAAATTTGCTTCAATCTCTAAATTTATTTTTGGAACATCAAAACTGGTTTCTACACAATGGAGAAATTAAATTTCGGAGTAAGGCCAAGTGATTTAGCATGAACATGCCATTTTGATGAAGCCTGTAGTTGCTACAAACTGCTTTAGTTTCTTCCCTTTCCTGGTAAGTGGAATCCAGATAAATCTTGTTAGTAAACTGTGTACTTAATCTTGCCAATTAGCCATTGACTAATTGTGTTGGAACCAATTAATAATGTTGGAATCAACTATGTTCAAACAGCTAAGACTGGACACTGTTTAGTGAGGTTATATTTTTGCATGACAAACATTCACATCCTGACCTCCTCGGGTAAGCACATGACAGAAGGGAAGGAAGGGAAGGAAGGAAAGGAAGGAAAAGAGGAAGATCACCGGTCCTGGCTCCAATGTTGATCCAGCTGATGCATCCAGACTTTGTGGAGATGCATTTTTGTTGCCCTTGTAGCCCTAGAGTTAAGTTTCTTCTTTTCTAAGTAAGTCAGTCAGCATGCGCAATTCATTCTTCTGGACCTTTCTGGAAATGGGTTGGAGGGCTTGATGGATCTTGGGTAGTTTTGATCCTCCCTTACAGTCCATGCCAGCTTCTTCACCTCATTCCAGTGCTATACTGCATTGTACCTATCTCCAAGAGCCAAAACAAGGACATCTTTCCCAGAAAAGTGCTGCCTCCCCTCCATATGCCCCCCGCTCTTCTGCAGCTACATCTTGTTCTTTCTCACAGTGTATTATTTCCAGCAATCCTTGGTTGGCTCCACCCCTATCAGTGCATGAAGCATGCACATTAGCTCTTTATCTTCTGGGCTTCTACAAGGGGAAGACACTTTTCACAAAGAAATTTTTTTGTAACAAAATCGTGTTTGTCCAATTTTTTTTTAGTATGAATCATCATAGCTTGACACACTTTCAAACCTATTTGTGAAGAAGTAATTCTGGTTTATGTGTTAAAACTAAAAGGTCAGATTTGTTAAAAAATAAGAACTCACAAACTGTTCTAGGACTGAGTTACTCAAAGATTCATCAGAGACATTGAGCTTGTCTCTCCTGTTTCAATATCATTCCATTTCCCAGGACTTAGAATAGAGGTTACTTCTTTAAGGAACTGTTAATAAGTTACAGATACTTCACTAGTCTTTAGGGAACTTTAAAATTTACTTCAACAGAGGATTTGATGCCTGGAGACTAAAATTAGAAAAAAATAGGCTGAAACAGAATACATTAAGCCTGTTGGCAGGAGTGGGTAAAAAAAACCCCAAATCAAAGAAACAAAAACCAAAAAACCCTAACCACAGAAAGCCTGTATGAAGAAGAATACATAACCAAAAACAAGCGCTTGCATGAGGCACACATTTGTTCTTACACAGGGTTTATCATTCCCACAGAATTATTTCTTGCAATCAGAACCTAGGTTTGACTGCCAAGTTAGACTAGCCTAGTTCCAAATGACAAATCTGGCAAGACTCCTTCAGAGTGCTCCCTAGTACTGAGCTTTACTACATAAATCAGTGGGAGTCTGAGTGTATCCCATGCCTGTAGTACATCACAGTAAACCTCTGGAGAAGTGTTACCAGTGCACAGAGAAAGAAGCTGTCTACATCAAAGCACACTTCTGCAATTACAGAAAGACAAAGGATTACAGACATTCATTTGATTTTCTGTGTTCCTGTGGTGTGAAGACCACAGAGCTAATAAAACAGAAGTAATTTAATCACAAGTTTAAATTCAGCTTTAAGCATTATCAGTCAGTTCAGGCCAAGGGAATTGTGGAAGTGAGTTATGCTCCTGTCTACAAGCAAACATAAGTGTAAGCAAACAGCAAGTGGCATGAAACCTGAATGCAAGTCATGTGAGGCACCTGAGATGTCTAAACGAAAGGTGTCATTTCCCTTGAAAAATACAGATTTGGTGTTTGTTCTTTATAAGTGTCTCTCTCTTGCTTTTAGAGTGACAGTGTTCTTAACTTCAACATGACACCTTAGTTTCTGATCTGAATCTGGGCATGGTTAAAGGTTATATAGAATCTGCAGACTTTCAACCAGTTTAAATAAACTTTACCACCAGCACAACTTTTAGATATCTTTAGATAAGGTAGTCTTATGTGCTTAGAAATATTTATGTTCTTTTTATGGCTAAAAGTTAACTACAAAAATGACCTACACTAATACAACACATTTTTATGATTATGTAAATTGTTCAGAAAGTAAATTGGACTGATACTAATAAACTGAGTCAAACTCTATGTACAGGGGATTTAAATGAATACCCCACAAACATTGCCTGCAACTGGCATGATTAAATAAGAATCTTCAGGTACATTTACATAAAGGCCATCCATTTACATTTGGAGCAGGTCTCCTCAAGAGTTAACAAAAACATACCTTGGCCTATAGCAAAGGTGTGCATATCCTTTTAAAATACAATCTATCTTTATTATCTAAGGGATGATAAAAATTTAAGTAGTATTTTCAGTGGAGGACTTCCACTCCTGTGATTTCAGCAGAGTATTAAAGATAAACATTAAAATTTGTAAAAGAGCATTCTCCACTTGTATTTTAGATGATCCAAGGCCGTACTGAGAGGTAGTCATAACTGCTCAGATCCCCACTTTACCATAATTTCTCATGTCAGAAGTTAATTGAGAAGTTTAAATACGTCTCAGTCTATTCCATTGCCATCACTTTGAGTTCAAAAACTGTCCCATCAAACTTCCCAATCCTTTGCCTTGCTTGCATGATGACAGCTGTCTCTAGACTGGAGAGACAAGGCAAGGAAAACCATCCAAGGAAAAGGGGCAGGAGGCAGGATGACATTTACCACATGGGAGGCTATCGCTGCTCACCTATGTAAACTAAGATATCTAAAATATAAAACATTGAATAATCTAGTGATTTACTACTCTATCTTCAAATTATTAACCAGTATGAGAGTCAGGAGCTGAAGCCATAAGACAAAAAGAAAGAAACAGAAGTGAAGATTAAGATCCTGGGGTATCCTTTGATACAGGGTAGCCTAATGGGTTGGGCTAGATTCCTTTTCATCTCTTTGTTAATGAAACACAAGCTAATCTTGATGCAATCAGATTCATTCAACCTATTTCAGTATAGAACACTGTGCAAGGCAGTTCTTTTTTATGATGTTATCAGTTTTAGAGTCCTGTAAGTTTTTCTGTTCATTAGTAAATGGAGACAAGAGTGAAGCATCATTATATGGTTCATTCCAGATGTGTAAGTGGGCATGGAAAAAAAACCCCTCTAAATCAGACTCAATTAAGGATTGGATCTCACTCTTCTGATGTAACCAAGGGTATGTTTTTGATGCCTTAAGAAATACTTAATCCATAATTAAGTCATAATTAAGCCATAATTATAGGGAACCATAGTTTCCCCATCTTCCCCTGTATTTCAGTGTCTTTTCTCTGAAGTTAAAATATGTATTAAAATGTCTTCATAACTTTGACAGTTGAGAAGTGCATGTGACAATGATTTACAGAAAACCTATCAACATTAAGAACAAGAACACCACAAGTCAGGAAAAAAATGAAAGTAGAAGAAATACCCTTTACTATTAAATTAGCATAATGAGAAACCCCCCTGAAAAAAAAAATCATTAATTCAATTTCTGCTTAAATAACACTGAAAAAAAAAAGGCAGCATGGTTCATTTAAAAATTGAAACTTTTTAAGCATATTAAAAAATCCTTATCTAGAAATAAATTTTTGTCATTCCTTTTCTTACTGTTTTTCCTGAAATAAACTTTCTCCCACAGGACTGATCCCAGTTCCATTAATGATCTTGCCTTCTGCTATGAGATTTGTTTATTTAGCACATGGTTGTTCTCTCCTGTGCTGCTTGCAGGATGCCATTGCTATGTAGCTCCACTCTAGGATCTCACTGGAAAGAATGAGCAAAAGAGAACTAGCAAGTCAGTGCAAGTAACACACCTCTGTTTTTCCACTGAGCATGAGAAGCTTGGTAAGTTTTTTTTATTTAGAGTGAAATTTTGAATTTACTAAGTCAGTGTATGCTTGGCATAAATTTCATTTGGGCCAGAATGTCACACCTGTTTTCTATGACCTCCCCTCAGTGGCTGTTGCTGTGAGTTTGGAGTGCTGGAGATCTCAGTGAATCCAGGATTTCACTCTAAACAGAAAGTATGACCAATGCTTCCTGTCATCCTCAGAGAGAGCACAATTAATAAATAAATATACCAGAAAGAGACTGTTTGCTTGGATTATGATCTGTTAAATAGCCTTATGGTATCAGAACTCTTATTTCTATGTACAAACTTAGGCTATTTTCAACTCTTTCTGAATAACAAAGATGGATGGAGGAGCTTTTGCTTTATTTCATCTGTTTTTTGCTACAAAGTACTGTGGTTTTGTGGTAGGTGGGTTTTTTGTTTGGTTAGTTTGAATCTTTTCTGGAACCATTCCTGCTCATTGACATCAATTAGCAAGCAGAATGCTTGGATGGTGGAAGCTAACACAATGGCAGAGTTGCTCAATCAATACCATATAAAGCAGTAAGGCAGCTACACTACTGCTACTTAGCATTTCTTCCCGTTAAATCCCAACTTTTTTTAAGCCATCCCAGTGTGTGTGAAGCTATTGAAATACCCCTTAAAATGTTGAAACTTTCCAAAAGGCTGTGTGCTGCTCAGTAAGGTTAACTATTTGCTCCCACAAATAAAACCTTGTATTTGATTTCACTCTGTCACCTTTTTCCTAAGTGATCTTAATCACCCAACAATAATGGACATCCCATTATTTCCTACTCAATCATTTTCATATCAACTGCAAGCTGTTCACAGTGTTTTCTAGACAAGGAAAACAAAGCCTTGCACTCAATTTAATGATGTTTATCTAGCAGTAATGTGATAGTTTTGCGGCAAGCCAGCTGAGCAATCTCCAAATTTTAAGGGAATGTTCTAAGTACATGTGAGAACATTATTTTTCTGATTACTGGAAAATGGAATGGGAAAAGTAGGATTGAAACAAATTTTGAAGTTGCTTAGCAATGCCTCATCTAACTTGTAACTACTTATTTTTCAAAAATATTTGATTAGTCACTACTATCAAGTAGGAGGGTATGCTACTATCATTCAGAGCTGCTTTTCTCATACAAAAATGTGCACTGAGATCTTGCTTGCAGGCTTGCTTTGCTTTACTTACAAAACCAGTCAAATTTTACTGGCAGGCATATGAATACTCTGAAAAACCAATACAGATATATCTAGAGAACGCTGTTGCGAAGGAGAAAATAGCTAGTAACAAAAGAAAGAAAAAAGCTTTAGATTTATTTAGAAATCTATCCTTTGGATGTCAAGTGTGTTTAAAGAAAGTGCTCATATTTTCAACACATTGGTGTAGTGACTAATTTGTTTGAATGATGCCAAAAGTCAACACAACAAAAAACCGAATGGAATAAAACCTGATAATATCTGCAATGGCTAGGACTTCAGAGGTGATTGATGTGAAACTACACATGAGCAGAGATGATGGTGAATGTAGTAACAGTCATAATACAAATACTTACACATCAGAAAATGTTTTAAATCAACCTGTAGTATGCTAGAAAATATCACACTGAGTATGCTACTTAAAAGAGCACAAAAATAGAAATGAACTGATTTATGAAAGACCAACAAGTGTAAGTTATGCTGCAGAGAGCAGCAAAACACGTATACCTGCTAGATGGCATTGACATTGTAGCATTATAGGTAACATTAGAGTTTACACAAGGGAGACTGTGCACAAACATGGCAAAGTTGAACTGATACCTAATGTAACAAACAAACTGAAAATTAACTGATCACACAAGGTAATGCAAGGAGAAATTTAAGCAATATCTACAACAGAATTACTTTACCAGTGTAAGAGTACTGGTGTGAAGTGCTACAAAAACAGTAATCAGCAGTGGGTAGTGAAGCAAGCCAGGGCTTGAAGACGTCCATGGAGGGAGGCAACATCTCTGCAGACACCCTGCTCCTCTGTTAGACTGTCCTCATGGTGAAGAGATTTCTCTTCATATCCTGTTGGAATCTCTCTCATTTCCACTTGTGCCCAGCTGGCACCCTCCCATCATGTACTTTCAAACCACTCAGTTTCATTTTTCTCAGTGACCTTGCCCTGTGTGTAGGCTGCTATTAGGTGTCCTGAAGACTTTGCCATGCTAATCAAAGACCACTCCCATGCCAAAAAACACCCTCCTGTAACAGCAAGCATACTGACACAGAAAGCAAACTGTGTCTTCTTTGCAGACTCTACTTGCTCTATATCTTTGATTCAGCCAACATGGAAAAATCAGGAAAATGTTAGCCACAAAAACGTAAAGAAATTTGGCTACCAAGACATGCAGGCATGTATTTTCAACTCTTCTTCATATCAGATTCCCCCACCAGGGTTTTTCTTCTTGGAGTGACTAAAAACATGCTTTGTGGGATATTTTGATGTCTTTTGCTTCTACAGAAAGTACGGCCTGTGCAAGTGGTTCTTTTGGATACTGCTCTTTCCTTTGGTTAAAACTTTGGGGACATTATAGCAAACAGTTACCTTAAATAGAGCAAAATTTCTGGTGGACTTGTTTAATTTGGTGACTATAAGAAAGCAAATAATAACCCAGTGAAAAAACAGAAGTTGAAAAGTTTTTAATATCAAAGCAAATATGCATACAAAATAAACACATGCGTATAATCATTTCAGTGAATACCTTCCATGCATCATTTTACAAAATAATATGTACATTTCTACTATTTTGCACTAAAAATACTATCTGCACTTTTTTTTTTTTTGGTGCCAAAAGAAATTTGGAACAGAATCCAGCAAATTAACTGAGCACTTCTGTGACAAAGCAAAATAGTTGCTAGAATAAGGGAAGGAGAACAGGCAACAAGATCTGTCAATACATAGAAGAGATACAGGATTGTACAAACCCCTATTAGTGTGTCTATCTAAGAGACCAACAGAGACAAATGAGAGACCAACAGAGACTGGAAGATGGAGGTGAAAAGATCAATAGGACCATATTTATTATGATTTTCTATCTGTTCCTGAATTACCAAGTTCATCAGAGTTCAGGATGGAAATGCTGTGGTTGCAAATATTAGAAAGAATGCTTTAAGTTAGTCATACATTAATAGAAAAGATTTTTTACTTGAATATATAGTGAAGAAATAGCAGAGTTTAGGTGAGCTCTAGCCATGCATATCTACAGAAATGGAAATTTTATGATGGCGCTGAATCATAGGCTTGAGCACTTTGGAAAGCAATGGTGCCATCAATAGTGACATAGCTTGACAAGAAAAGTAAGATTTGGAACAATCCATTTTAGTTTTGAAAAATTGGATTTAAAATTGATTTATACTTAACTTTAAGAGCATAAATAATTCAAATATTATGCACCAACTCCCGAAGTTCTTGCTATGCTGAAACTTCTGAGTAGTGGGAAATTTCTCCAAGTGATGCTTACGAGCTCCCTGGCAAACCTCCTGCGCGGCTCCGGAGAACTGCGCCGCGGGAGCCCTCTGGTGGCCCAGAGCGGAAAATGCCCCGAACCGCCCAGCAAGGCTTCTGCCGCTTACACGGGATTCTTACACCTAAAATCGCTGCGGTTGGTAATTATAAATCGATTAAAAATTAATTCTTGGAATCACCGATTAAAATTTTGAGTTTCGATATCACTCTTACTCTATTGATACCATCTGTTTCCCTTACTGGCCGCCGGCAGACCTTACCTCCTTCAATGATTATTCAACTGCAACCCAAAGAGGAAAGCAGTTTGCCTGTAGGAAATAATGAAAGAGGAAGAGTACCTTAAATTAAGTCCTTGTCAAAAACATAGAAGAAAATTATTACTGTAACATGCATCCATCTCTGCTGTTTCCTTTACCGGGTACAGGGAACATTAAGTCTTAGTGGTAGCTTGAAGCCCTAGCATTCCTTTGGGTCTTGTAGAATGAACATTAAACAGGCCAGAACTTTCAATATTGAACCAAGACTCTGAGATAGCTCCTCACTATGTACATACACATGCCTGGCTCTGCACAGTTGGTTTAGAATCACAAAATGGTTTGGGTGTGAAGGGACCTTAAAGGTCATCTAGCTCCCATCATCCTGCCATGGACAGGAGCACAATGCACTAGGCCAGGTTGCTCAAAGCTCCATCCAGCCTGGTCTTGGATACTGCAAACGATGTGGCATCCACAACTTTAGCAGTGGATGCCACAACTAAACCTATTCCAGTGCCAGAATCAGTTCTTTTGACTCCATATGGTTAAAGTTTTTGTCTCAGGTTACAGAGAAAAAATATATACAGAGCAGTGTTTGTTTTCTTCCATGTTCACTGAAAAGTGATACATGATCCACATCATTACAGAGCATACATTTTAGATAGGACAGAAATGGCAGAATGTAAAATAATTTGCTCTTCTGTGAAGTCAAAACTACAGAGGTAACTACTGCTATGCCACCTTGATCAGCAAGGTCTTAATGAGAAAACTTCACAGTCAGCAGCTGTAATCTCATGCCATCCTTCCTCTCTAGGATATTGCTTTGTACTACTGCCCTACTGTCCAATTCCTGTTGCAATTGCTGAGAATACTGTTTTTCTTTGCATTCTCGAAAATATTATCTTCTATTTATATACAGTTGCTGTGTCAGTGGCATTAACCACTGATGTGTTCAGGTTGGAAGTGACTCTTGGCACCTTTCTTGTCCAATCTCATGTTAAAACAGTCACAATAAATCCCGACCAGCTTGCTCAAGGTTTTATCTGTCAAATTTTGTAAACCTTCAAGAAGAGATGTTGCAAATCCTATCTGGGCTGTTTGCTCCACTGGTTTTGCTCCACTTTTTTCTCACCCATACATTCTGTCAGATCCTCCTATTTTAATGTATGCCTACTGTCACTTTACTGTGCCCCACTGACTCCATTGTCTGGCCAGCCTCCCTTGCCAGCCTGCTGCTCTGCCCCACAGCCATCACTTCTGGGGGCTCCGCAAGCCTAGCTCCCTCCCCTCTCCACACAAAACAAGTACTACACAGACCAACACCCTGGTGACTCTCCCTTGAACCCACTCCAATTTATCAGTCTGTTTCTTGAACTGAAAAAATTAGATTCATCATCTCTCTCTTTACTCATGGAAGCATTAAACCTACTTTTTTCCCTGTTTTGAAATAACAGGAAACTTCTTGTGCTCCTGGGTATGGGCTTAAGGCCTGTTTTGAGAGATGAGGCTCACCTGTTTGTACTGTTCATTATAATATAAAAATAACCTCTTCTATGCTGCTAGACAGCCCTTGATGGCCAGGATTCTTTATGCAGTCCATATGTTGGGTTTAAATAATGTAGATGGCTTTGAATCAGTCTTCTGAGCCAGAAGAAATTCAACTTTATGATGAAGATTACTCTCTAACAACATCAAATTGACAAACCCCAGCCATTGTTGATGTCCTAGAACAGGCATACTGAGCTAATCTGAAAGATAGTAAGTGAAATGGCTGAAAGACTGTATGGCTTCCTATACTGACCTTTTAGTGCCAACAGCAAGCCCTTTGGAAATCAGGGAAAGCTTGACAATCTTCCCTTGCAAATCCTGTCTTTTTTGGCACTCCCCTGCTTCTGAGCTGGAGCCTGCTTCTCTGCAGTAGTGCTTAATACTGCTTGACAGACTTCTCATCCATGAATTTCTCTATTAATTTTTTAACATATGCATACTTGGTATTCAAATCATCCTATGTTAAGAGTATCTTTTTGTTGGAATTTTTTCTAAACACTCTCTAATAGAGTCTGCTGCTTATTGATTTATTTTGTGTCCATTTTCTTTTGATATGAGCATGACTAATTGTCCTCTATTCTCTGTTCCTTGTGCCAGTCAGAACCTTTAAAATTCTATCACTTCTCCTTGAGCAGCATCTTTTCCAAGATGGTGATTCCAAATTACTTATTTTTTCTGTGCACAAGAAGATACTCCTCACTTTGCTCACACTTGTCATCCCTTAAACTATCAAAAATTCTGTGTAACTTTTTGACACGGACATCAAAGCAGCTCACTGTCCATGGAGCATAATGATGATTACAATATGCCCTTCCCAGTAGTACAAATACTTAGCTAAACTTTGGCAGCTTTTCCATTAAATTCAGGGGGTCAGAATTTAATCTATTGTTTTGTTTACTTTCCATCTTGTTTCTTCAGAGCATCCTGGGATTATCTCCATTTTCCTTCCAAGTTTATGCCTTGGTTGCAGTTTTCCCATGTGCAAAAGACTAGCAGTATCTTTAATAATTTCAGACAAACATGTAAAAAACAGTACTTTAGATGTTCTAATATGATGAAGGGAGTCAGTTCATTGTTTGATTAGTGTCATCATAAACATACTGTGCCATTCTCTTTTTTTCCTCTGAAAACTGCAGGCTGAAAGTTTCATGGGAAAACAACATTCACTCTCATTTTTGTTGTGGGAATGTTCACACACTTCTGTTGTGGAAGTTCACATTACTTTTGTTCTTAACACTTCATGCAGAACTATAATTTTAATTATTGAGTTCAGAACAAAAAAATTAGAGCCTTGAAGGCTCTAATTGTTTTTACAGTCCTTCTTAAAGACAATAACCTACACTCTCTGTGTTCTGGAGAAATTAATCACCTCTTCTGCCCTCAGACTCATTTTTTAAAATTCTTGTTTTGTTCAAGTAAACAAAGCAAGAAACCGAGAATAAGAAAGAACCTCCACAAACATTACCATGCAGGTTTTAGTAATTCATGAAAAGAAAATCACTCTAAATTCTTCCACAGATTATTTCTAAATTTCTGACTCCTTTTTATTTGCATGTTGGGACCTTTAGAAGTATGATCTTTGTACTAAAATAAATAAGAACTTAAAAAACAAAACAACCTTTTACCCTTCTTCAATACTACCACAACCAGAAAATACACACACATCTTAGTGCATAGATTAGCTATTCCTCTCCACTTTGTGACAGTTCTGTGCTTTCATAAAAAGTTTACACATCCCAAACTATTCCAGTTTTTTCTTTACATGTTTGAAAGTCACATTTTAGGGACTGGGCTTTGGCATTTTAAATACTTCAATTATTATAAATATTGATTATACAAAGTTATGTAAATTCTTCATATAAATTATTTAATGGAATATATTATAAAATTCTTGTTGAGAAGGGCATGCTAAATAGACACAAAAAGTGAACTGAGGGCACAGGAAGCCTATCTTTAGCCTCCAAAAATGGTGATTCGGCCTTTGACTTGGGCTACCCGGAAAACAATGTGCCCGTGCTGATGTGTATGCTGGGGAGAACACCACTGTATGCTTACCCACTTCATGTATTTTTTTCCCCTCAATTCCACTAAATATTGAGAAAACCTTGTTCCTAACTCAATGGGACCATCTATTTTCCTCATCATGACATCATTACTTCTTTTGAAAACAGTTTTCTTCCCTATTCTTACCCAAAATAAGAAGTGAGCTGATTTAAGCCAAACTTAAGTCAAACTGAAATTTTCATAAGGTTCATAAAACCTTGCCCCTATTTGAATGTAAATGTTGAGTCACTGATACACCAGAATAAACTACTGATATTGAAAAAGGTTTAAAGGGAAAATGAGATTTTTCTTGGTGAAAAATTATAAACTGCACTTAATCGAAGCACTCTGAAAACATAGGCATGACTGAGGATCTTGAAATAAGGTAACATTTCAGGATAAGGACACAAATACAAGCAGCAAAGATGTGAAGGTGGCATCATGTTATTCTTTCTATATTAAACTAGCAGTAAATGACATCCAAGCTTGTGGATACAGCAAAAAATCAAACTCACTGAATGAAAATTAACTAGTAATTGTCATAGACAGGTAGAAGAATTATATAAGAAAGGCCTCATAAAATCAGGCCTGGTCTGTTAAATTAATAGCTAGCCTGTAATTTCTTCAAAGTGCAGCTAAGTAATTTGCAAGTTCTCATGCAAAAACAATCTTGGTATGAGACCTCATTAACACAACATCTTAATCTTGGGTGAAAAACAACAAGCACCTGCATAAATAATAAGATCTGTCTCCTGAGAATTAGTAGAAAAAATATGTAAACTAACTAAAAATACACAAGTTTGATAGATATGCAAAATACCATGTTCTGACCAATGAACTAAGTGTGAATATAATGTCCACCAATAAGATCTGACACTATCTTCTGATAATCCTATAAAATATGACTTATACCAGAAAGACTTGGCTTTTCCTGAATGAAGAAAATGGAGTCTCAGCTGACTTATTGCAACAATTAATGGTGTTTATGAAGAAATCCAAAGCTGTGCTACTGGTTAAAGAAGACTAAGGAAGCACAGAAGTACAGTGATGGAAAGGAGATGCATGACACACCAATCTCAGAAATCTAATTTGGTCTGCAGTAGTGGTAAATTAACTATAGCATCACATCAAACAAAAGATATGTCAGGAAGTTATGGTCAGTTTTATTCACAGAAGTTGAAGCACTTTAAAATGAAGTTGTTATTATTATACCCACTGGTTAATTGTGTGTACTAGGTCCAATGTGTTCTGTGCCATTAGGTTTACAAGTTTTGACTGGATTCAGCCACATAACATAAAGAATAATTACACCTTCAAGTATAAGACCATGACATGTTTTGTGAAATATTGCTAAACCCAGTTTCACTATCTTCTCTTCTAACATGAGAAAAAACAATTGAACAAGTAGAGTTAACAAGGGAATTTTAAAATATGGCATTGCCACTAGCCTACATGCTTTCAGCCCCATTGAAACCTGGGGGATTATCAAGTGGTGACATGAGCAGCTCAGTCAAATGAGAAGGAGCACCTGCTCCCTGTTGGTATGTACACTATCTAGTTCAAGTTTGATTCTAATCCCTTGTTCTGGTCAAAATGAAGATAGTGTCTTGTTTCATATACTTTAATTTCTATAATACCAATCATCTTCTTTCTCTGTCATTTTACCATATGAATACTTTAATAAAAGTAAATTACACAAGTTATAAGTAGCATCTAAGATATTTTCTGTAGTTTGGATTTATTTCCTATATACATAAGAATTAATATAACACTTCTTTTTAGACAAAGATTTTATTTTCTAAACAGTATAATTAAAGTTTATTTTTAAATGAGATATTTTCTTTATGACACAAAATTTTTGTAATTTTTTTTTGGCATTGTGCAACCATTTTGTGTGGAAAAGAAGAATGGTATTTAGAGAAGTTCACTGATATAATTATTTTTTCACACTATGGCTGCTGCTACCAACATAATGCCTATCAGATTTTGTTGAGGAATGCAGTAACAGCATTGTCTTCAGACCTACTCATTCTGTTTTCCTTCACACATTATCTCAATGATTCACAAAATCTTTCCTGTTTTTTTTATGTACAGTAAAAATTTTTAAAAAGACAGTTAATTATTAGCTTGCAGTTATCAAACCTTGCTACAAACCTGCCCAGAAAACCTTTAACAGAAATCACTTTTTGTACTCTTCTCACTCTTTACTCCATACACGATGCCCAACACAAGTACTTCTATCCACTGCCGCTCTTCAGGGCATTCAGTGATCTTGCTGCACATGCTGGCATCCTGATGAAAAGCTTTTATTAGCAAGAGCAAGGAAGCGTGAAAGAGCAAAAGACAAATTTCTGTGTGTAGGCACAAAAAGAGGCACATCCACTACTGAAGTGTAGGAGAGAACAGCGCAACAGGGAGAACTACTGGGATCTTTCTATATACCATCCAAGCTCAACCTTGCTGTTGGAAACACAGTACTGGTGTACAGCACTGCAGCCAACACTGGCACTGCTGGTCATGAGAATCCCAAGCACTCAATGTGGCACCACACTATCTTTCAGCTTGTAGGTGATCAATAACTTTGGTATTAATGATGCTACTTCACTGGCTGGCTCACACCACAACCATCTGTGGATGCTGAAAGCAAGAAGATCAGGCAGCAGGGCAGAATTAATGGGAAATCAAGTCACATAATTTTCTCACACTGGTCTGAGAAAGTGTGAGGAGGAATCAAAACAATCCTTGAGGGTGAAAAATAGTCTCCACAGGTATTGTTTTTCCAACTTGTTGTTTACTTGTAAAAGTGTTTGAGGGGTGTTGTTCTGAATGTCCAATCATGTCTCTTTTCTCATAACTGTCTATAAAAAGGATCGTGAAAAATAAAGATTGCTCTTTTTGTCTTGAAGACTGGAAGAGTCCTTGTGTCATTGCTCATTGCCGCCCCAAATTCTACAGCAACAACCATCTACCTTCTCTCAAGCACTAAGTCTCTGCAGAAAAGAGTAGATTTGTTCTTCTCACTTCCTCTTCTATTTGTATGAGTGGAAATATTTCTTCCCTGCTGGTGACCAGTTGCCTCATTTCTTATTTCTTGCCCCATGGTCTCACACTGGTCAGTCTTACTGACCCACTGCCTTAAGCAATTTTGTTCTGTCCTTGCTCATTTTCACCCCATGACATAACTTTGCAATTGAGGAAACTGCAGGTAGGCTTGGGACACAACATCCAGCCATCCTGGAAGCTGTCTACAGTGACTGAGAAACACAAACATGGCCCTGATTTGCCAAGAAACATCTAACCAATGTATCCTCAAGTGTAGTGCTGTCAATAGACATTGTGAGTACTCAGAAATCTGATCTCCAATTTATCCATGAGCACCCCCTTACAGCCATGAAAAATGTTAGTCTTGGGTTCCTCAGTAATAGTAACAACAGGTGAAATTTCCACCTCCTCACTACAGTCAACACATAAATTGAATACCATTTTTAAGACATTGTTATAGGATTTTTTTGGCACAATGTGTAGACAAAGGTCATTATTCAAACATTTTAAAAAATACTAGCTTTGCCATTAAATTGGTTTTTTGTGTACTTGACATTTGCAGTGTCCCACCCAATGGTAAAAAAATAAATTAAATAGATCCTTTGAATTTGTTTGTACATAATTCCTAAGATAAAGATTTGCTAATGTTATTACAATAAGGGTTAAAATTATTTACATTTATAAACTCTGAATTTTAGGTACTAAGAAAAAACATTCAGAATGCTAGTGGTGACATGGTATTGAAAAAAAAACCCACAAAACACATTCAGGTACTTCAGTGGTAACATAAGAAAAATTTCCATTGTGCCTGCACTGTACTTGAAAGTATTACTTCCATTCCAACAAAAACTGAAGTTCTTCTTTTAAGCTATGAATTATAGTAATCATTTTACACATAGAGACATTACTTTTTTTACTGAAACCTTTAGAACTTTGCCCACTACCCAATTAAAACTAGATTATCAACCATATTTACCAAAAAAGAATTGATCTGACAGAATGATGGGAATTTCTTTAACAATACCATTTACTGCAAAAATATAGGAAGATTTTAGCAAAAGACTCAAAGATTAGCTTTTTCTGTTTGTAGAAACTCTGTAATTTTGGGTGGTTGATTTTATTAAAAATATTTCTTAAACTATGTGAACTCAGCTGTTTAGAATGAAAAAGATTTTTTGATCATGCTGGAGTACACTTTTGGCTTATTTGTTAGTACAAGTTAAATATTCATGTTACCACTGAATCAAAACAAAAATAATTGTGGTAACATAGAGCTATAGTATTTCTTTTTTTAAATTTTAACAGCAGCCTTAATTCTTAAACAGTTACAGTTCACTGATGTTTGGTATATCAATATTTTATTGGGAAAGGTGTGCTGTACAAAACATAAAAACTTTATATACTCCAAGGGCAAATTACTTCCCTTCCCTCTTGGGAATAGTCTATTTTTAATGTAGTTCTTCGAGGGTTTTAATTCTTCATGGGTTCTTAGGCAATTTTGAATTACAGCATACATATTTAATAGTAATGACATCCAGGGAAATATTTTCTGTGGTGGAGATAATACATACACATTAATAGTAAAATATACAAAGAAAAAATCCTAAACCTCCAACAACTAAAAGGACATACACAATCTGCTTACTGACCTGTAACTAATTATAGTTATATAGTATCTGCTGCTTTACTGATCAGACTACAAGCTCACCTGGATTGTCATGAACTATCCACTCAGCTCATGAGCTGCACAGCCACTGCACAGCCACCTGCTTGCTGCCCTTGCCCAAACAAGACACAGCACAAACACCTGCCCCTCCAGAATGTGCCTCTCAAACAATGCCTCTTCTCCACCAGCAGACTCTTCCTTGCAATGCTACAAGCTCACCTAAAAACTGCACTCACAGCCAACCACCCAAGCACCTATTCACTTCATTTTGCTTCCACCTGCACTGTTCTCACACTGACTTAATATATGGCACAGGTATTGGCCCCTGCAAGCAACATTTCCCTCCATGAGTCAACACATGACAACAAAGATTGCTCTTCAGCATGCATCCACTGCTCTCATCCAAAGCTTCCAATTCTCCTGTCCTCCCAAACTTGCAAAGCTGCAAGCCTCTCCAAGCTCCTGCTGCCCCACCCACCCCACGCATAGCTTGTGAGCGCTTTCACAACACTGTCACAGCAAGCTGAAGCCCAGCAAACTTATCAGTCACTTTGTAACAGCTATTCCACCACACACACCATCAAGTACCTTTTCCTGAGAGAACTTGTCCACCTGAGCACACACCTCAAATGCCCTGGATTATGGGTCACAAGCAGCACCATAATCTATTGTCCCATATAAATGGTCCCTCATACAAATCAAGTCTTAGCAGGGGCAAAACCCAGTCTGGGATAAGGCTCTCACAGCCCCTTCATCAACAGATCTCTCAAGGCTATGAACCCACAAGAAGTCCTTCCATTTACCTGACCACACACTTGGTTCATGAACACTGTTGATACCTGGAGCTCCCATCAGCCCCACTGGCCTCACAGCACCTGCAACTTCATCCATCCCAGGCTGAGCTCCCCCTGCCCAAATCAGTCTCTTCTCACAAGACTACAAACAAAAGAGTCTGAATTCCAACCTCGTCTTACTTGGCTTACTAGGCTTGTTCTCACAGCAAGTGGAAACATAGGAACTGTATCTATTATTGCACAACATGAACGTGACTATCTCTGCCTGCTTAGGTCTCTGAGTTGTACCAAGGCTGAGGAACCATCAAGGCTCATAAACATTTCCACCCCTAGGCTGCCTGTGCACCCAGCAGATACCCAGCACGGCAGCCCACGCTCCGGACAGGGCCCCGGGCTGTCCCCGGGCACTCCTGCAGGCAGAGCCCTTTGCACCCAACGGCCTTAAGCCGAGACAGGGGAGATTCAGATTAGATATTGGGGGAAATTTCACTGTTAGGGGGGTCAGGCATTGGAATAGGTTGCCCAGGAAGGTGGCGGAGTCCCCACCCCTGGAGGTGCGACACGAGGTGTCCGGATCGGGTGCTGGTTGATGCGGTTTAGTGGTTCAGGAGTTACAGTGGCAAGTGCCGGGTGGACGGTCGGACTGGACGATTTTAAAAGGTCTCTTTCAACCCTGATGATTTTATGATTGTGTGCATGCAGCACTTAGAGCGAAGCAGAGACTAAGACACGCGGCAGCACCTTGCAGATGAGGGTTCCTCCCTCCCCGTGCCACCAAATCCACACTCTCAAGAACACGAGCTCCATAAAACACCTCCTAACCCCACACCACTCCCGGCCCACGGCTGCCCTCACACGGGGCACGGCGTCCCGAAGCGAGGCTTCCCACCACACTGCGATCCTGCCCGCAGTTTGGCACTGTCGCGGTTAAGCCGAGCCCGGGGCAGAAGCACGGCGGTGCGAGGCTCCCGCACACCCTCCCCGCACATCCCGGCGGGGCGGCCCTGACGCGCCGGCACCGCCCGCACACCTGCCCGGTGCTTCCCGGCGCTGCCGGCCACGCAGGGGGATGGTTTATGTAATTTTACAACACGAAGCAAGAACGAAAGGATTGAAAGTGCTTGATACTGAGAGGAATGACAGATATGTCTTTACAAACAAGCGGTGGGTCTGCTGATAGATAAAACTGGGAAAGATCCCACTGATTGATGAATGGAAAAGAAGATATTCGCCTTTATAAACAAACCGTAGGCTTGCTGAT
>VWYE01013173.1:0-12681 GCA_013398995.1 Alaudala cheleensis | reverse complement strand
CAGAGACCAGGAGATGGTACCACAGCCCAGGACACAGGATCTGTGTCCCTGCAGGCAAAGCCAGGAGGAGGCTGGAGGGCTGCAGTCTGTGAGTCGCCAGGGCAGGAGGCAGCTTGGAATCCTCACCTCTGCCACATGCTGGTTCTCATCATACAGGTGGTAGAAGAGTGGGAGCAGACTCTGGCGCACACACATCTTCAGGGACTTTTTCCCCTTTTTCTCTAGGTAGACTATCATCTCTCGAAAGAGACAAATGGAGAGAAGCTGCACATGGCTGGTGTCCTTGTGGAAAGGAAGTGGGCAAAACCTCAGTACTGGCTATTCCAGGCCCACCTGGGCAGGGGCCTGAAAATCCACAGAGTGTCCTGGCAGCACACAGCACCATGCTACAGGCTACAGTCTTACACTGTCAAAGAGTGGCCGGAGCGCCTCAGCCAGCTGCAGGGCAATGGGGATGGCATTTGCCATGTTGTCCAGAAGCACCTTGCTGAGCACAGAGAGGGTCAGCCCAACCAGCTCCCCATCCGCATCCTTCAGTAGTTCTATGAGGCTTTCAGGAAGGCTCTGCAACCTTTTGGCCTGTGTGGAACACAAGGCTGTGTTGCAAAGCTGTGGAAGGCTGCTCCAACAAAACTGCTCTGGTTGAGCAACTTCACGCTGCAGCCTTGGGGCCCAGAAGCCAGAGGTCTGCCCCAAAGGACTTAGGCAGCTGAATGGGAAGGCAAAAATGTTGGAAGCAGCTTGGTGCAGCTATCAGAGCCCAGCCACATTCTAGGTCCTGCATCACCCAGCATTCTCTACCCAGCCCCATGCTGCCAGCACAAGTTCAGCCAGCTCTTCTCACCTTCCAGGGACTCTTGCAGAGCACAAGGAGGCCTCTGAGCACCAAGCGACGCATTTCTTTGCAGTCACTCTGCAGATGACTTGACATGAGCTGCAGGATGGTATCAACCGTTTCCTCTGTTTCAAGACATTGCAGGCACTGAAAGACACAGGTTGCATTATACAGTGATGAGGTGCCTGGCTGGCAGGACCCAAGCACCACACAGCTTGTGTGGCAAGAGCAGGAGCAGGGTCCCAGGCAGCTCAGCCCAAAGGCAGCAGAGGCTGTGCAGAGCCCCTGGGCTTCCTGCCCTGCACAGATCTCTCACCCACTTTGCTGTGCCCTCCAGCCCTTGTCAGCCTCAGATCCTTTGACCTTGAGAAGCCATGATGGAAGAGTGAGAGCTGGCACCAGGGGGGCACAGGAAACCAAGGCTGAAGTGTCACCCCAGCTGCAAGGGGCCAAGGGCACACAGCAGAGCATCTGCTCTGCCCCTGCTCCACTCATAGGGCTCGTGCCACAGCTGCAGGAGTTGAGTGTCAGGGAGGCAGCTCAGTGAGGCAGAGCTTGCCATCAGGATCACCTCAACAAGGAATGCCATGGCAGGGACGCGCCAGCATGACTTCTCCCTGCTGAGCAGCATGATCAGGTAGCGTGCAATCATTTCACGGAAGGACCTGGAGACATGGTGCATCTCTCTGACATGAGGAAGAAGGTAACATCAACCCTGAGCAAGGTGAGCAAGCTCCTCCCAACATTGACTCACACAAGCTTGGTCTTATCATGCCACCACTCACCAAGAGAAAGGCAGTGCCCAACATCAGCAGGCTGCTTTTGGCTAAGACACTGTAAAAAGCCTCCAGGGAGTCGTGTCCCCCAGGCTCTGTCACTGGCCCTCAGTGCAACCTGCCCTGCCCCAGCAGGCTGCCCTCAGTGGGGCCATGTGCACAGCCTCCCCTGCTCTGTGCCATCACCCAAGGGGCCCCAGGAGGCAATGCTGACACTCTGGGAGGTGGCTGCTCCTATGCATCTGATTCTCCCAGCCTTTATATCTGCTGGGCCATCCCTCGGTGATGGTGTGGGCTGCCCCATCTGGAGGGCAGAAATGATGGGACAGCAAGGAGAAGGAGGCTCTCACCTGGCCAACAGACCCACTGCATAGTGGTGGGTGTCACTGTTAAGGAGTGCCTCCCAGCCTCTCTTACGTTCGACTGCCAACACCACATCCTCAAGCCACAGACGGCAGAGCAGTGCTTTTACTGTCAGCACTACAAACCTGTGTGCAGAGCAAAGCTCATGTCATGGAGAGAGCCCTGGCCCAAGGTCCAGGAGCATGGGAGAGACAGAGAGATTGGATGGAATACCTTTTCGGGTTGGTGGGAAGCTGCTCTCTTTTCTGCCATCTCCTCCACAGTACACTGATGTCTGCTGGCATCTCCTCCGTGCTGCAGAAAACTTGGACCAGCAGAGCCACAAAGAGGGAGGGGGCCACTATCGATGCCTCTGGGGACAGGGGCAGATGGATGATCTCCCATAGTGCCTTGGTTGCCTGCAAAAAACAAAAAACCCAGAGATCATGCTTAGGCACTGCTCTGGGCCATGGAGGCACCAGCCTGACAGCCCCTGAACCTGCCCCTGGCCCAGGCTTCCTGTGCACCTGAGGCAAGGAGATGCAGAGGTGTGGGAGGATGGACAGTTGACTAAATAGTCACCCTGGGGGCAAGAAAAGACCTGGGGAGAAACTCACTGCCAGGGCAAAGACTTGTTTTCTGTCCCCATCAGAGGTGCATGTGCTGTGCTTTGGCCTGTCCTCCAGAATGCAGGGCAACTCCGACAGCACCATCTTTGCAGTCCTGCTCGAGGAGATGAGCCCTTTCCATATGGTCAGAGCAGCCCTGCAGGCCCAGAGCTCTCTGTCAGTGGGGTCTCAGCCACAATACTGTGGCCTAGGCAGCCACAGGCTGGCACCCAGCAATACTGTTCCTGCCTGTGGATAGGTGGCCAAGAGACAGAGTTTTGAGGGCTACTGAGGGAGCATGGCAGCAGGCTCTAGGACTGACATGCCATTGCTGGGAAATGAAGCAGCCATAGGATCCTGGAACTCTCCATCCTCTCTCCTGGCAGCTTACATGGGATGCATCACTGCAGAGTGATGAGCTCTAAAGGCAGATGGGCCCCATACCTTTCACATGATGGGGCACAGCACAGGAGGGTCACAACCACATCACTGGGGTGTGCATGGGTCAGCTCTAGAAGGGACTTGTCCAGTCTGTGCTCAGAAGACACATCCTTGTTGGACACAAGCCACCGGTGGATGAACTTGACAATGGTTGGCACCTGGAGGAGACATGGAGGAAGAGCTGGATTGCTGCCAGAGTGACCCATATGCGCAGTTTTCTGCAGAGAATTGCTTTGCTCCCCACCATACTGTGCTGATCTAAAGAGCTTTTGGGTCCCCATCCAACCTGGCTTGTGGGAGCACACAGTCCCCAGAGGCTCAAGCCCTGGCCACAGTTACTTACATGCTTCAGATTGGAGGTTTCTGTCTGTGCAAGCAAATCCAGTACAGCAGCACAAGCCTCAGCATTATAGGAGTCACAGCGTACCATNGGGTTGGTGGGAAGCTGCTCTCTTTTCTGCCATCTCCTCCACAGTACACTGATGTCTGCTGGCATCTCCTCCGTGCTGCAGAAAACTTGGACCAGCAGAGCCACAAAGAGGGAGGGGGCCACTATCGATGCCTCTGGGGACAGGGGCAGATGGATGATCTCCCATAGTGCCTTGGTTGCCTGCAAAAAACAAAAAACCCAGAGATCATGCTTAGGCACTGCTCTGGGCCATGGAGGCACCAGCCTGACAGCCCCTGAACCTGCCCCTGGCCCAGGCTTCCTGTGCACCTGAGGCAAGGAGATGCAGAGGTGTGGGAGGATGGACAGTTGACTAAATAGTCACCCTGGGGGCAAGAAAAGACCTGGGGAGAAACTCACTGCCAGGGCAAAGACTTGTTTTCTGTCCCCATCAGAGGTGCATGTGCTGTGCTTTGGCCAGTCCTCCAGAATGCAGGGCAACTCCGACAGCACCATCTTTGCAGTCCTGCTCGAGGAGATGAGCACTTTCCACATGGTCAGAGCAGCCCTGCAGGCCCAGAGCTCTCTGTCAGTGGGGTCTCAGCCACAATACTGTGGCCTAGGCAGCCACAGGCTGGCACCCAGCAATACTGTTCCTGCCTGTGGATAGGTGGCCAAGAGACAGAGTTTTGAGGGCTACTGAGGGAGCATGGCAGCAGGCTCTAGGACTGACATGCCATTGCTGGGAAATGAAGCAGCCATAGGATCCTGGAACTCTCCATCCTCTCTCCTGGCAGCTTACATGGGATGCATCACTGCAGAGTGATGAGCTCTAAAGGGAGATGGGCCCCATACCTTTCACATGATGGGGCACAGCACAGGAGGGTCACAACCACATCACTGGGGTGTGCATGGGTCAGCTCTAGAAGGGACTTGTCCAGTCAGACACATCCTTGTTGGACACAAGCCACCGGTGGATGAACTTGACAATGGTTGGCACCTGGAGGAGACATGGAGGAAGAGCTGGATTGCTGCCAGAGTGACCCATATGCGCAGTTTTCTGCAGAGAATTGCTTTGCTCCCCACCATACTGTGCTGATCTAAAGAGCTTTTGGGTCCCCATCCAACCTGGCTTGTGGGAGCACACAGTCCCCAGAGGCTCAAGCCCTGGCCACAGTTACTTACATGCTTCAGATTGGAGGTTTCTGTCTGTGCAAGCAAATCCAGTACAGCAGCACAAGCCTCAGCATTATAGGAGTCACAGCGTACCATGCTATCAATGGCCGCAATGGTGATCTCTTCCCGTTCATCATTCTTGACGTATTTCCAGAAATTCTGCAGAAGGAAGGTCCAAGAAGAGAGAGCTGTCCATCAAGCACCACAATGGTGCTGAGATGTGCAGCAAGAGCATGTTCAGCCAAGGAAGGGATGGCTGTGGGTACCCGAGCTCTGCGGCTGAAATGCTTTTGGGTGCGCTTCTGGTCTTCTGTCAGGTCCTCAACTGGGTCTGGCAAAGACCAGGCAGAGTCAGAGTGCAGGAGCTGTGGAAAAGGCTGGAGAACACAGCTGAGTGTCCCTGGAACTGCACTCTCCAGGCAGGCCCAGCACAGCAAGGCTCAGTGAATGGAGCACATCTGCCACGGGGTATTACCCCCATCCTGTCTTCTCCCATTTTCCTGGGGATGTCCACAGGGGATGGGATGGGGCAAAGCCAGCTGCAGTCACTGGCCCTGCGAGCCAGTTGTGCCCCTTACCTGCCTGCACTGGCTGGAACTTTTCCATCTTTTCAGGAGGCCATTTTGGGGCAGCCCCAGGGCTTTTCTTCTCCTCCTCCTTCACCCAGGCCTGCCTGGGAACACTGGGGGGTCCCTCTGCCATCCTGCTGTCTGGCCTTGAGGACATAGGGGCAGGAGATATCTATGGAAAACACAAGGTCAGCAAGGAGGAAGGTGGCTGCTTGAGGGATCCTCACTGTGTCCTGTGCTGCTTCATCACATCCCTGTCCTGTCACATCCTTCAGGCATTGTGGGTGTTGCTGCCAGCAACCATTTCAGGGTGGGTCACAAAAGACCCTGGGACACACTGCCATGTGACATCCCATCAGCAGCATCTATGTCACACCATGTCACAAAGGGCCCTGAAACCACATGTGTCCCAGTGCCATTGCCCCATCCACTCAGTGCCCAGTTTTTAGGGCCACCTATCATTTTGGCATCTTTAGTAATGGTGGAGATGTTTCGTATGTTCCCTGGTATTGACGAGATATCCAATGAGTAACAGTTTCTAAAGCAGTAAGTGGCGCTTTTGGTCCTAAGAAAAATGGTTTCCCTGTAAACAGATTTATAAGACTGCATGAAAGATGTTTTTATGTTTACATTATGGAGAAGATAATATTGGAACCACACTGTCTGTGTGAACCATACAGTTTCCAGACAGAGTGGAAGAAGGTGTATTTGGAAATCAAACATTACACAAGGCAAGCTGGAACACCCTGAGTTTGATGAGACCTCCTCAGGTGGACACACACCTGTGCTGGGCTCCTAGTGAAAACCAGCTTTGTTTCACACAACAAAGAGCACAAATCCAAAGTTTTCCAAAGAGACAGAGAGATCTTACTGTAACAGAGAAGATAACTGAATGAACTCCATAGACAAACTTTCTGGGATAGATGCTATGAGTCAGAAAACAAAAAGCAGCACACTCCAGTCCAAACAGGGGTTTGGAATAACTGTTGTTAGTTTGAGGTACGGATGCTAATAAATAAAACAGATTTAAAGGAATTAAACTATCCAGAATGACAGTGATTTCAGGTTTGAACTTTGAAAACTTTGTTGTGTTGATTTGAGACCAGAGGAAGAGACCAACTCCATCATCCATCCTTTTTATCCCACCTCTTTCAAATGATGTTATAAAATTTTTTGTCTTTTTCCTTATTCTTTCATGGTCAGACAAAAATTTACTAAAAAAACATCAATTTACCCAAGCAAGCACATTCCCTTTCCCTCTACTTAAGTGAGGATGGTTATTGCTCTCCACTGGTTTCAGAATTAGAATCAAATTGGCCATGTGGCAGAAAGCTGGGCCTATGTAAGAGTCCAGGAACCATGGGCTCTGCTTTTCATGGTAAGATGGCTCATGCTCCTCCTTTCTCAAAGCATTTCCCCCTCTTTCTCCTTGTAATGGTATATCCTATTGTTTGTCCAGCACAAATACAATTAAGATCTAAATCTCAGAATTAAACAATCAGCCTTGCATTCTAGTTTTCCTGAAACAGACACATTTGATTGCAATCTCCAATATTTACTGTGCTGTCTGAAAAAAACCCCACAACTTTACATTCTGTTATCAAAGGAATTTTGTCCAATAAATTTGCCTAATTCTAAACAATGTCATTGCTCTGACCTTAACAGTGGTAATTTTGCGTGTTGGCTTTACAGAAGCACACAGTCCACCAGCTGGTGCCAGGGAGTGCTGAGTGTGCCTCAGACCTCTGAATGTGTAGAGTTTGATTGCTGGAGGGCAGCATTTTAACAAATATCCCCAAAGCCTATATTTGTTCCCATAAACAGCAGGAGTTCAGAGGAAATGACCTGTGCTCTTTTACACCTGTTTATCTCCACACATTGAAATACCCTGAGAATTATGACTGTATTCGTTAGCAGACAAGAGCTACTATTTGGCTGGTTCAATACTGACTATAATACCATATCTAGAAGTGATGTTTCCAGGAAATTAAGGTACCATTATTTTGCTAAACAGTAAGGGTCAAATTCTTGCCACACTAAAATGTCCTCCTTTCTTATTTATTCAAGAGAGAATTGAATCTTGCTACCTAGAATGCATGTTTTTCTTTTACATTCAAAAAGAGGTCTAAATTGTCTTGTCTCAAAGGAGAGACATTATGGAAACAAGATTCTCAACCTACTTTTGATTTGGTTTGGTAGGGGGATTGGTGTTAGGGGTTTTGTTTGTTTATTTGTTTGTTTGCTTGTGCTTTAGTTTGAAAGACAGGTGTCTGCTAGGGAGGGGCAGGGCCTCCCTTGAAATGGAGAATTCAAACTTTTTCCCGCCAAATTATTATAATTCAAAATTAAGGGGCTCTCAGGCAGAGGTATAGGGATAGGAATAACAGTTCTTTACTAGTATGTATAACAAGACAAACAAACAACAACTACAGCATTAATAATAAACAGAATCAGGAACCTCAAGGGCTTTTGCTTCACAAAGCACAGGGCAGTCTGGTCTTGGTGGCCCTGTAGGGCTTTGAAAGCACTATGCTGAAAGGGTGGAAGATCCGAGGCTGGTGGATGAGATCTATCAGAAGTTCCACAGTGGTGGCTAGAACGGCAGCAGGGATGTCCTGGCGGAGTAGGGGGTGTATACAGGGCCATGGCGTAGCCAAAAGCCTCAAAGCAGGGCCGGAGAAGTAGTGATGGCAGAACAGGGGCTGGCCCCACTCCAGCAGGGCAGGAGGAGGAGGCGGGCAAGGCAAATTCCTGGGCACACAAGCAGACTGGACTTGGTGATTACAGTGACCTTCTCCCGCAGTAAGCAAACAGCCTGGCTGTCCTCTCTCCCAAATGCCAAGAGCAAGAGACCCTCTAGCTGCCCCCAACCCCTGTCTTTTACCTGCCCCCAAAACTCACATTATCTCCGCTCTCCGAGGGAAACCTCCCTGAGACAAAAGTGTAACCAGGTCCTCCCTTCTCTCCTCTGGCCACTTCTTCTTGTGTTTGGCTTAAGTACAGGTAAGTACCCAATAGTTAGTTTCATAGCAATTTGTGGGAAGCAATTCTAAAAGTAAAAGTTACACAAATCTAACCCCCAACAATTTTTTAGTTTAGATTAGTTTAGTTTAGTTTAGTTCAGTTTGGGGTTGGGGAATTTAGTGGAGTTTTTGTGGTTGGTTAGTTTGGTTTGGTTTGTCTGCTTATAGTTTTAGCCTGAGACCTACAGTATACAGAAAGGTAAAATCCCTGGCAGGTGAACACCTGGAAAGCAGTTGGATGCATAAAGCAGCAGACTTTCCTTCCTAGCTTTAATAGCATAAACCCTGCTTTATGTCTTCATTTCTTCACTTGAGCTTTTTGCAAATATTTGCATTTTCTTTATCCTAAATACTGACAACAGATGCTTTAATTTTTTTGTTCTCTTTTACTTTAGCTTAGGTCCAGAATGTCTTCAAGTTCCTCTGATAAGAAGACGTTTTTTACTGAAGGNTCATGGTAAGATGGCTCATGCTCCTCCTTTCTCAAAGCATTTCCCCCTCTTTCTCCTTGTAATGGTATATCCTATTGTTTGTCCAGCACAAATACAATTAAGATCTAAATCTCAGAATTAAACAATCAGCCTTGCATTCTAGTTTTCCTGAAACAGACACATTTGATTGCAATCTCCAATATTTACTGTGCTGTCTGAAAAAAACCCCACAACTTTACATTCTGTTATCAAAGGAATTTTGTCCAATAAATTTGCCTAATTCTAAACAATGTCATTGCTCTGACCTTAACAGTGGTAATTTTGCGTGTTGGCTTTACAGAAGCACACAGTCCACCAGCTGGTGCCAGGGAGTGCTGAGTGTGCCTCAGACCTCTGAATGTGTAGAGTTTGATTGCTGGAGGGCAGCATTTTAACAAATATCCCCAAAGCCTATATTTGTTCCCATAAACAGCAGGAGTTCAGAGGAAATGACCTGTGCTCTTTTACACCTGTTTATCTCCACACATTGAAATACCCTGAGAATTATGACTGTATTCGTTAGCAGACAAGAGCTACTATTTGGCTGGTTCAATACTGACTATAATACCATATCTAGAAGTGATGTTTCCAGGAAATTAAGGTACCATTATTTTGCTAAACAGTAAGGGTCAAATTCTTGCCACACTAAAATGTCCTCCTTTCTTATTTATTCAAGAGAGAATTGAATCTTGCTACCTAGAATGCATGTTTTTCTTTTACATTCAAAAAGAGGTCTAAATTGTCTTGTCTCAAAGGAGAGACATTATGGAAACAAGATTCTCAACCTACTTTTGATTTGGTTTGGTAGGGGGATTGGTGTTAGGGGTTTTGTTTGTTTATTTGTTTGTTTGCTTGTGCTTTAGTTTGAAAGACAGGTGTCTGCTAGGGAGGGGCAGGGCCTCCCTTGAAATGGAGAATTCAAACTTTTTCCCGCCAAATTATTATAATTCAAAATTAAGGGGCTCTCAGGCAGAGGTATAGGGATAGGAATAACAGTTCTTTACTAGTATGTATAACAAGACAAACAAACAACAACTACAGCATTAATAATAAACAGAATCAGGAACCTCAAGGGCTTTTGCTTCACAAAGCACAGGGCAGTCTGGTCTTGGTGGCCCTGTAGGGCTTTGAAAGCACTATGCTGAAAGGGTGGAAGATCCGAGGCTGGTGGATGAGATCTATCAGAAGTTCCACAGTGGTGGCTAGAACGGCAGCAGGGATGTCCTGGCGGAGTAGGGGGTGTATACAGGGCCATGGCGTAGCCAAAAGCCTCAAAGCAGGGCCGGAGAAGTAGTGATGGCAGAACAGGGGCTGGCCCCACTCCAGCAGGGCAGGAGGAGGAGGCGGGCAAGGCAAATTCCTGGGCACACAAGCAGACTGGACTTGGTGATTACAGTGACCTTCTCCCGCAGTAAGCAAACAGCCTGGCTGTCCTCTCTCCCAAATGCCAAGAGCAAGAGACCCTCTAGCTGCCCCCAACCCCTGTCTTTTACCTGCCCCCAAAACTCACATTATCTCCGCTCTCCGAGGGAAACCTCCCTGAGACAAAAGTGTAACCAGGTCCTCCCTTCTCTCCTCTGGCCACTTCTTCTTGTGTTTGGCTTAAGTACAGGTAAGTACCCAATAGTTAGTTTCATAGCAATTTGTGGGAAGCAATTCTAAAAGTAAAAGTGAAACAAATCTAACCCCCAACAATTTTTTAGTTTAGATTAGTTTAGTTTAGTTTAGTTCAGTTTGGGGTTGGGGAATTTAGTGGAGTTTTTGTGGTTGGTTAGTTTGGTTTGGTTTGTCTGCTTATAGTTTTAGCCTGAGACCTACAGTATACAGAAAGGTAAAATCCCTGGCAGGTGAACACCTGGAAAGCAGTTGGATGCATAAAGCAGCAGACTTTCCTTCCTAGCTTTAATAGCATAAACCCTGCTTTATGTCTTCATTTCTTCACTTGAGCTTTTTGCAAATATTTGCATTTTCTTTATCCTAAATACTGACAACAGATGCTTTAATTTTTTTGTTCTCTTTTACTTTAGCTTAGGTCCAGAATGTCTTCAAGTTCCTCTGATAAGAAGACGTTTTTTACTGAAGGACACAGCAAATATATGAGATGAGGTTTTGAGTCTATGAAATGTCCAGGTCCCCAGTATTTCCCTTGACATCAGCTGCAAGATACAGCTGGCCAAGCTGATATTCCCGAACAAGAAGAGGGAGATGTATCTTCCATTGCTTGGCAAGAAGTTTTTCCAGCAAGCAGAAGGATGCAGGAGGGCACCTAAACCCCAGGAGCCCTGCAGAATTTGTCTGCCTCTCTCATTTTTTGTGTCTCATAAACACACAAGCTCACAGCCACACATCTGGATGGGGAATAATCTATACCATTTAAAGACAAACCGAAGTGAGGAAGCAGAGAAAGAGGCAGAAGTTGCTTGTGAAGTTCAACGAAAAACCATTTCACACCAAGTTCATTCCAAAACTGAGGTGCGTTTTCAGGGCAGTTACCATGACTTCTTGCATTGAAGTTTTGTTTCTTGTAAAACAGACTTTATGTTCTGTCTTCTAACACTCTAAAGTCCAGAGACTAAGGCAGCCCCCTAAGTGTAGGTTTCAGGAGTTTTGAAATCCCTGGACTGAAAAATATGGCTACTCTGTATCAGGTGTTGCAGAAAGATTGCCTTTGTCTGATGGGATTCTACCACCTATGCAAATATTCTTAGTTATCTTAAAGTAAAAATTGGAGTCTAAGTCTTCCCATTCTAGGTTAAGACCACACCTGCAAGAAGGAAGATAATGATGAAGATTCTCTTTCCCATTCTGTAGCCAAGGAATCTAAGAAATACATGCTAAATTCAATGACTTACTACTTGTTTTCTAGGAATGGTTTGCCAGGGATTTCTCACTTTTATAATTCATGTAAGTCCAAATACAGACTCCGGGTAAATTGGTCAGAAAAATATACATTTATTTCTTCAGCTTTTACTATTCACGGTGCTGTGGTTAGACCAAGTAACCTAAAACATTGGCAGGAACAGCCTTTACCACAAGTATCATGTAGAAATAAACAGAAAAGGATGGATTCAGGACCAGCAGTTTGTTCCCAGAAGTCCAGGAACAGTTTGGGTGCTGCATGCCAACCATACCTACATCACCTTAATGGATACTGCTATCTCAGGTGTTGGAGGAAAAACTGTTTAAGCATCTGAGATGAAAAGGTGAAGGCAATGACATAGCTGTGTGCAAATCAGAAAGTGAAAACACTGCAAGGAGATCTTACATGCTAGCAGTAGAGCACACAGGAGAGTTTCAGCTGAAGCACACACTAATGTATTGTAGATATACTGAAAATATTAATGATATCTAACAGCTTCTCAAAAATAAATCAGTATAGACTGTTTTAATGTTGCCCTTGTTGCATGTAATACCAGAAGACTAGTGAAAAAATATATTTACATAGAGCATATTTAACTTTCAGAACTGTCTGTTCTTTAACTTGGAAACACTGATAGGTATTCACCAGTAAGAAAAATACAAGAATTGTGATACCAATGGGTAAAAATTGTGATTCAAAAATTACNGAAAATCCACTTTTCAACCACCTGCTTCCTCATCTCTAGTAAGGCACAGGGCCAGCATTCATATGTATCTCTTGATACACAGAGATTACAAAGGAGGTCTCCAAAAAGAGGCTTTTCTGGATGAAGCAGCACATAGACAGACGTGGGAAATAAGGGCCATGAAACATAAAGAAAGATATCCCTTCTTTTCTCCTTTTTGTCTATTCATTAGAAATTTTATTGTAATTCAGTTGCTGGGATGATTTTTGTGAACGTTTAAAGAACGACAAAACCCATCCCACCAAGGTGGATTATTCTTAATTCAAGTTCTGTTTTAAGCTATTTAAGATGTATTGGGAAGAGATTTCCTAGGTAGCAGGTTTCAGTTTTTTTTCAGAAAGCCAGCACACAGAGGAAGAGATGACAGCATATCTTTAACACACAGTCTAAAAGACTACTCCGGAATGTAATGAGACCAACAGTCCTTGTGTCAGCATGTCACCCACAG